>PVKM010008121.1:0-39767 GCA_004027735.1 Carollia perspicillata
GCTGTCATTGCAGTGCTAGCGTGGTGTCTTGCCAGTGCTGGAACCAATGTATTGCTTCAGTTCCATTGGGTGAGTGTTACATAAACTCAGAATGAAAATAAAAAAAAGGTACCTGAGAATCTCAGGACACTCTTCTATAAAAAGAAGTCAGAGAGAAGATTTGGTTCTTAGGTCTACATCAAAATGAAATTCTAGTTTGGGGGACTCTGAGGAGGATGGCACCAACAACTAAAACTAAATATTCCAGACAGTGATGCCCCGGAAAAAAATGAGTGCAGCTTGAGACATTTTGCATTTAAGGTATTTTTTTTATCATAAATAGGAAGCTTCCTGTAATTATGGAAATAGTTGGTTTATTAAAAGTTAAATATGAAATGTATACATTTTAGAGTTGTGTAACCTCATTTTTTTTGCTGGCCTCCTGTGTCCTGCTTTTGATAAAATTTTAATGGTTTATTTAATAAACTCTTCATATTTCAAATGAAGAGTTTGAAGCTTCATATTTCAAATGAATTTGGAAATGCATGCAGCTGCTTAGCCTGTGGTTCAAAATTCTGCTGCTTCATCATCTCAGATTTCTTGATTTCTCTGCAGATGCATCCAGACCAACGTTACATTATATTTAGCAAAGTTGACATAATTCACAGGGACTTTTGTGCCCTCTCTGATTGCTGCACATATTTAAGCTAGGTCATGACACCACTCTCCTCCCTCAGTCGAGTTGAATGAAAATGTGTCTCTTCGATGAATGGCTTGTTACAGAGCAAAATCTTCTTGATGTTTCCCAGCTCTATGGCACCGTCACCATCCACTTACTCATTTACTTAGTTCTTCATCCAGTGGAGATAGATGCGGGGTTCTTTCTTGATTCTGAAAGAAAATGATTGTATTAAATTGCTAAGGCTGCCGTAACAAAGTACCATCAACTGGGTGACTTAAGTAGCAGAAATTATTTCTCACAGTCCTTAAGGTTGGAGGTTCAAGATCAAGGTGTCTTGGATCAAGGTTTGGTTTGGTTTGTTCTGAGGCCTCTGTCCTTGGCTTGCAGATAGCTGTCATCTTACTACTTCATACTTTTCATACTTTTTTTTCTCTGTGAGTGCACCTCTTGGATGTCTCATTAAGTGTCCAAGTTTCCTTTTCTTATAAGGACCCCAGTCACATTGGATTAGGGCCCTCCTTAATGCCACATTTTAAATTAGTCACCTCTTTGAAGGCATTATCTTCAAATATAGCCACAGTCTGAGGTACTGGGTGTTAGGGCTGCAACATGTGAATTTTGAGGGACACTATTCAACCCACAGCAATGATTAAATATTTTGCCTAGGGTCTTATGAAAAAGACAAAACTGACCTCAGTGGATTCCAGTTTTCTCCACAGCATCATGACTTCTTGCATTTTCATTTGTATTTCAATGGGGCTCAGAACCAATCTTTGCTTCTGTTTTAGAAAAAAAGGGAGGGGAATTTTTTTTTCTTCTGGAAGGTGTTATCGGTAATGCATCATTTCTCAGCTTTTTTGCTGTCCCAACACAGAGAAGGGATGGTATATATCCACAGCAAATGAGTGTTTTACTAAGCCTGAGCTGGAGAATCTCTTATTCAAAACCTGTGCCTAAAGCCTTTTATTCCCTTAAGATACTGTCTAAGCTACCTGAACAGAGATCACAATAATACCATGGATTAAGAAGAGAAATTTTTTTTTTTCTCCTGTAAGAGCCCGCAGTGAAGCAGCACAGTGGGGATGGAAGCTTAGCTCATCCTCAAAACACAGCCTTTATCTCTGTATCGTATATACAGGCATCTTTATTTTTTTTTCAAGCTGTGATACTGTACAATCCTGCTAGGTAATGGGCATGGGAATCTCTTTTCTAGAAGATTGGGAGGTTCCCAGAGTCTGTCCTTGTTCCTGGGGGTTTCCACACTTGCTGATGCATCACCCTTAGCTTTATTTATAAGTTATCCATCTTTGAGAGAGGACTGTGCTGGTCTCTCATGTACAGTGTAGGACTGTGAAAAATAAAAGATTAAAAAAATCAATCAACATTGTGCTGTTTTGGAAATTCCTAAATTCTTTTGGTTCATGGTGTCATTAGTGTCTTATTATTTTTTCACAATACCCCTGAACCAAAAGAAATGACTAATAATTTCATTTACTAAATTATTAGGTTCAAACACTCTAATATAAGTATTTATGTTTTTCACAGCCAAGTAGCTATTTGGAAAGCAAAAATATATGCATAAAGAAAAAGTAACATTTAGTTTAATTCTTGAATAAAGACAATTACTAATGGGATATAGGTACCTTTTGGGCACTTCACCACCCTCGGAATGCCTGGACACTATCACTTTCATTTCCTGTTCCACATTGATCTTTATGAGGTTCCCTTTTTATTGCAGCAACTGTGGAAAGCCCAGCTTTGCAAAGAAAAGAATGTCACTGAAAGGAATGTAGCATGGCCTAATGAAACGGAATCACCTTGAGGAAGCAGTGGTATCAGACAGATGTTGCTGAGCTATCCTTGGGAACCTAAAATTTCCTGTTGGGTCTCCTGTGCTCCCTGTGGCACCTGGAGCACCCCAGGCCACAGTTTGGGGACTGCAGTGCTGGGCGAAGGAAGAAGAAAAAAAACAATCTGTGTCAGGAGCTCAACTACAATACAACACATGGATATGTAGTCATTTAAGTGTCCCATAAGGCAGGGTACATTTTCTTTGGTCTGTTTAGTATCTTAATACCCTTTCTATATTCAGAAAATCTGCACTATATAGTTCTTGGGTGGCAGAGTTCCTCTTCCATTGCAGAGTCAGAATAGACATGAAGTCTGGCCTCTAATCTCCCTTGAGCGAAGGCCTTTGTTCCTAGGCTCAGCAATCAGACCTGCATGTCTTGGATTTTGAGTCAGAAACTATTGATTGATACAAAGGGTCAGAAACCTTGGGGATGTTTTTCTGGTTGCGTGGTGTCAATGTGCACACTGGCAACAAAGACAGTGGTTGAGCCAGTGTCAGTGCTGGTAATGTGGATGGACTTGGAAGTGACCTTAATGTGTGGCTGTGTCCTCATGGGACTGGTTCTGTGGCATGATTTTGGCTGTGGTTTGCATGGTGTAGCCTCCCTTTTATCTGCCCATTCTGAGTCTCTGGTCTTCTTGAGGATGTGGACAACCAGATATCCTCTTAATGAACTTCTTTCTCTTTTTAAATCAGCCTAACTTACTCTGAAAGGTGGGACAGATAAAAAGAAATATAACCAAAGATTTCCAAAACCAGAAAAGAGGCAAGATTTTAGAGGCTATATTGCACTGACCTCCCCAAGCTAGGACAAGGGTCTGAGATAGTATTGAGATGAGCTTTTTGAAAGCTCTGGACAGTCGAAAACATCGGAGAACCTGTCCTCCAAGGCTGAAAGCTATTTAAGAGGAGGGTTTAGCATGTGGACAGATTTGAGAGAGGGGAAGACTTGGAAATTTGGCATAGACTGTATCAGGCCCTAGCAGGTGAGTTTCAAAATGACACACTTGTAGTAAGTAGGAAGTTTGTAAATAGGCTGAGAAAATCCACAGAGCCCCAGGAAAGGTAGGAAGATTCATTAAAGGGGAGCTGGCCAGGCCAATAATAAATAGATATGACTGTGATGAATGTTAGGTTGATGAGAGGCTGAATTGTAGGTAGAATTATACAGGTAGGAGAAATAAGGGTAGATAAGATATATTTGGATGATGGGTGTTTTTGGCAAACCCAGAAGTCATTACATTTCAAGGGTGGGGCAAAAGTAGGTTAAGAGTAGTTCATATGGAAAATAATACAATAATTAGTAAATAACACAAGAATAGACTCTGTGTTTTGCACACTCATGACTTTAAACCTACTTTCGCTCCACACTGTGGGTTTGTCACTAGCTGACGCTTCATAAGGCCAAATCTAGATGAGTATGTTAGAAAGCTAAATATCTGACTCAGAAATCTAAGGGGAAGGAAAGCAGGGTCTACCTGTATCGACTTAAGAAACGGGTGCGATGTTTGAAATTCAGGTGGGCCTGTGTGAAAGAGGAAAGAAACAACAGCAGGAAATGGAATCCCAGACGCACGCTCACGACCGAAGAAAAAGATGCGGCAGAAGAACTGTCCTGCTGCTTTGAAGTAACACAAGTCCCTCAACATGAAGAGGCAGGGTTGGAGGTACACCCGCCAGAAGACATGAGCCTTTTTCAGGCTTCGCTGGAAGAGAATTAGAGGTGCATTTACAAACTCTGTGAAATAAACTGAGTCCCTGTTTTTGAAATCCACAAGTTGTTTGGCTTCTATGAGATGAAGCAGTTTCAGATGTGACTCATCCTATCCCTTGATAAGCGAAAACATGATGCCTTTGTCAGGTACGCACAGGCTGGGGGGACTTCCATGCTCTTAGGAAAGCTATGTGGAGGCTGTATTTGGGACAAGAGCCTCTTAAATATTAGGCAACGTTATAAATATTACTTATTCAAAAATAATTGCTGATCCTAGCAGTGTTATTAAAGGCATTAGAATATCTTTAATGTGAAATCATTTCTCAAAACTCAGTTTCAAAACAATTGCCCAAGTTGTTTTAATTATGGTTTAGCGTTCTAATCTGTTCACCCATCTTGTTGACCTATATGCCCTGTGTAAACTGTTCCATCTGTGTTATTTTAAAACAAGTCCTCATACACCAACTCTCTCTATCATGAGAAGAAAGTAGTTTCATCCTTATTACCCTTTTGAGATTGTGAGATGTGAAGCAATTGGTTGTGAGTTTGGATCAAGATTTGGTCTGGGGATTCATTTTTCCTCCAAGAATGATCAGAGACAGAGAAGGAAACCAGCAGGTTGGAAAGGAGCCCCTGGAAGTTAAAGGAAGTTATCTGATACAAGGTGTATGCTGACACCACGGATCACCCAATGCACACGAGTCTTCCTCTGGGTACGTGGCACAAAATATTTCGGAGAATCACCCTTATTTGTTTAGCAATGGATGTGGGCAGAACCTTTCACCTCTGATAACAACCTGCATTTTTCATATGACATCTTACAGTCTCTTCCCACTACCTAACCAACCACCCCATGGAGTACCTCATGATTCTCTTTCCACATCAGGACTTTTTATGACTTTGTCCTTTGCTGCTGCTCTTGTTTCTTTAACAAAATCTTTAGTCTTCTTCCTTTTCAGAATGGAGTTATTTGTTCTGTCAGTTGTGCCTGCCACAGTGCTTGGTTCATAAGTCTGTACAAGCCTGGAGTCTGCGGTTATTACACTCTTTCTGTCTTTCTGTAAAAAAAAAAAAGATTTTTATTTATTTATTTCTAGAGAGAGGGGAAGGGAGGGAGAAGGAAAGGGAGAGAAACACCAATGTGTGGTTGCCACTTGCACACCCCTGTCTGGGACCTGGCTTGTAACCCAGGCATGTTCCTTGATTGGAAATCGAACCCACGATCCTTTGGCTTGCAGGCGGGCACTCAATCCACTGAGGCACACCAGTCAGGGCCTATTCCTGTCTTTTACCTTCATCACATGGGCACGGTCTATTGCTCAGTCATCTTTGGTCCTGCCACATTGCAGGGATACTCGAAACACTCTTGAATGTCAAATGGCTTCCTATACATTACTGTATGCATGGTCAAATTCACTGTCCAGAATGTTTGAAGCTTGAATGGGTATGTTTGTCTTAATTTTTCAATTCTGTAGTGATGTGTTGTGAGAGACAGTCACTTAAATTCACTGGGCATTTTGTTTTTTCTATTGAAAGTTGCATTTTTCCAGATGATGTCTAAAATGCCTTTTAGTCTCACATCCTTAGTCTGCAATTCAGGTCTTTCAGTGTATCCTTGGGCAAGTTATGTAATCTCTTTGTTAAATGAAGAAAATACTTCTAAATCCCAAAGTTGGTTGTAAGGATTAAGCGAGATAAGATCTGGGATGAATTTAGATTGGCCCAGCAAATATACCGGGTCTGCCTGGGTGCCAGGAATTGTGCTAGGTGTTGGGACTGCAGAGATGACTGAGACACTATTTCGACTCTGCGGGAGGTACGATCAGGAAGTCTTGCCTGGAACATAATATGGACTCAGTAACTGTTTTCTCTCTTCTCTTTTCTCTCCCTGGTCTCTTGGTTATTTAACATTGGGATTTGGAATGGAATGAGGAGTCAGTTCTACGTTTTGTATTATTTTTCACGTGACATTAAAATATGGTGATGAACCTTATTTCAAGACCAGAAGCTAAAGTTCTTTAGCAGTGAAAGGGATGACACAATTTGTAAATAACGAGGTTGGGCCAAAACAGCCCTAGATCTCATGGGAGTTGTGTGCTTCAGAAGAAGAATGTTGTGGGAGTAACTGGCCCGATGTTCTCTCAGCCTGGGATCAGCATCTAAGATGTCCTTATCTTAGAAAGAAAAAAAAATATTTCTGGTTTATTAGCAAAGGAACAAAGTAAACACAGGGCCTAATTTTCCTAATGTAGTAATTTTATATGTGTTACATGCAATACGTTCATTGCTTAAGAAGGTTATGCTGTTTTTTTTCAAAACAAGCCACCCAGTGGGTTGGGCCTCCAGAAAAGCTGCCCACACATTTGAGAGATGTGCGCTGGGCATTCAGCTTTGACACTTCTTTCCTGCCCCCTTCACATCACCACGCTTAGCGCCATGTCTCTCTGCCAATCATTTAAGTATATCTGAACTTGAGGTCACACCCTGGACTGTCTGCTGAAAATGAACACTCCAATGATTTCTTCACAAAGATGTACTTAATGACTCACAAGTTTTGAAATACCAAGATGAGAAAGTCAGAAAATGCTGGACTTTTAAAAAATGATTTTATTAACTTTTTTCAAAGAGAGGGGAAGGGAGGGGGAAGAGAGGGAGAGAAACGTCAACATGTGAGAGAAACATCTATCGGTTGCCTTTTGCATACCCCCAACTAGGGACCTGATCCGAGGTCTTGGCGTGTGTCCTGATGGGGAATCAAACTAGCCACACTTTAGTTTGCAGGCCAGCACTGAACCCACCGAGCCACACCAGCCAGGGCTGAACTCTTCTTTTTTTTTTTTTTAAAGCATCAACTATTTGGCTGTTGTTGTGGCATTTGGCTGAATGCTTTAATAGAGTGAGTTGTATCAACAATGAATGACGGATAATGAATTATCAAAGTAAGGGAAGGAATTCTCAGTAGAGGAAAAAGAAACTTCAAAAAGCACTGAGGTAAAAAGGAATGTTCAAGGATGTCAAGAGTGTATTTCAATTTCAAGGTGGGCAATGGAGCTGCTATGATTGGAGTGCCTGCATGTAAATTGTTCTTTACGTAGTTCCAAAGAGTTGAGACACTGCTCTGTGTGTGGGAGCCACTGAAGTCTTTTAAGCAGGATAACAAAAGTCTTGCGTTTGTATTAGCACTTGGTCAGTCTGCTACTTGTGTCTGCTTACCATGCCTCTGAGATTGCTACAGGAGTCAGTAAGGACTTCCAGATTTCCAGGTCCAGGTACCGTTCACAGTCTCCAGCTTTAGCATATAGGACGTAGAGCCCTAACTCTGGAGCAATGTGGGCATTTAGGATGTGTAGCTGGAGGAGAATCTCTGTAGACTTAGTGGAAAAGTGGGAGGATCCTTCTGGAGCCTCAGCAAGGGGCCACCGGTTGCTGCAGTTGTACAGACAGAATGAAATGTGCTTGCAGCTCTTATCTCCATTTGCAGCCAGAAGGACTCTGTCTCCATGCAGATGATATGAATCGAGTAGCATGTCAAATGACACCAGTGCAAACTTGATTCTTTAATAGAAAGCCCCAACTCTGTTTATTTGGAGTATTGAAGTCAGTATTTGCTACCCATTCTAGACCGACCACGTTAAAGGAAGAAGCTGAGGAAGTCTCGCAGGTGCCTGTGAGCAATGGTACAATCCCGACAGCTGCCCCCATTCTATTGAGAAGCAACAATGTCGTATGGAAAGTTGACCCCAGCTCTTGAGTTGGACATGTGTTGCCTAAAGGAAGTGCTGTTTTCTTGCTGGTGGTTGGTTTAGAAGTGGTGTGGGATCCAATTCTCGTGTATGAGATGCAAGAAGAGGCTTCCTGGAGCCATTTTGCAGTTCTCTCCTTTTGAAAGTTGGGTGAGAAACCAGTCTCTCTACCTTTTGCTGAATGTGAGCATGGGGCCAATAGCCAGGATTGTACTGGAAGCCACCTTAGGACTTTGAGGTTAAGTTAGCTTAAATCTTGGGGCTGAGAATGAAGACAGATAGAACCAAGGTCTTGATGTCATAGTCCCGCCTTTGAATGAATCTTTCCTGAAACCCATTCCACCTCTGGCTTTTCAGTTATGATAAATTTAAACATTTATTTAAACTAAAGCACTGTTTTTCCACTCTTTTTCTACTTCACTGTGGTATGTTGCCCCCCTCCCCACACACACCCTTTTTGAACCACACACCTGGCTCTGCTGTTTTCTTCCGTAATCATCTCCTTGAGTCTTAGCTCATTGCTCCATACTCAATTAGGAAATTGACACCTGATTGCTATTGTCTTTTGTTCTCAAATATTGCCATCATCCATGGTAATTTCCATAACCTTGGCATGCCATGTCCAGCATCCTTACATTAGGGGCACCGAACCCCTGCTCTCATGCCCTTTACCTCCGTTCCTCCCCAGCACTCATTTCCAAATTCACATCTTAAATTTTGTTGTTTTTTAAAAATTTTCTAACCATAAAACTTTATTCCTGTCATTGCTCTGGCCAGTTCTACTTCCTTCCTTCCAATGGAACCTGGTTTTCTACCTCATCCCACCTCTCAGCTCTGGCTTCCTTCCTGGCTTCCCATTTGTTAAGTTCTTTACGAGTTTCCCTTCCCTCCTTGAACTAGCCCAGAACCTGTGTTTCCACATCCCCACTGCCCTGTTGTGAGCACCCTACTTCTCTCTGCCCTTTGGCCATCTACTAATTTTTAGTTGTCCTTACCTTTTGAGTGATTGGACCATTATTGTTACAGCTTGTATTTCTGGGTGAGGTGTTGCTGAGTCAAAGCACATAACTAGACTTAATCCATTAAAGTTTTCTTTTTTAACTCATCTGGACATAAGTACCAATCAGAGTTCTTTTTGTTCAGATATTTCTATCACATTAACCACTCAAAACTTTTACCTACTCTACAAACCCCTCTCCACTTTCTCAGTCCCTCACTCTTAGTGGTTATCCTGGCTTCCTGCTCCACTCAGAGAATAGAAGCCACCAATATAAGTCATCTCACATATGCTTATCTTCAACCCAGCTGGCTCTTTCCCCACCTCTCCAATTTCGGCTTCCTTGTCAAAGGGAAAAGCACTTAGTGGATGTCTTGCAGATGTTCAAGACCAGGCAGGTTCACACAGGATTCTGGTGGGTGGGAGAAAATTTGTGGCTGTGGGGATATCAGACAAGACTTTATTCTGGGGTGGGGCAACCCACGCACGCCACCGGCCATGTGTTGCACCTTGGGAAGTCCCAACTCCCTTATGTACTCAATGCACACAAAGTCGGCAAGGTGCCAAAATATTATATAATAGAGCCCGATTCTGCACATGTGGGCCCATTCTCAAGGTGGTATGAACGCTGCTAAGTCATAGTTGCCCAGACATCTGTGTGAGGGAGTCTGACTGACTTCATTTTCCCTATAGTGGAGAAAGACTTTCTGTGGTTATTGTTTGGCCAGTTCTAGAGTTTTTTTTTTTTTTTTTTTTACCAATGATTAGTCAGGTCTACACGTGTTCCTTATGTTTACAGCCTCTTCATTCCTGCTTTTTCTGGGCTCGTCCTTATGAAGACTGGCACATCTGGCTTGGTCCTGGAAGATTCAGTAGTAGCCATTTCCTGCATGCACTTTACCCAGGCCAGGGTGTCCATGAGGACCTTGTGCTCACCAGCTGATGGCAAGGGAATTAACTGAGCTGTTGAAGGTTAGTGGTCAGCTGCCTGGGCAGAACCCCAAGTAAACTGTCTGCCTGCTGACCTTTAGTTTCCCTTGACTTTCTACGACCAAACTTCTTTTAAAATGTATTTTTCAATCACAGTTGACATTTAATATCATTCGCTTCAGTTTCGGATGTACAGCAAAGTGGCCAGAAAATCATGCACCCTACAGAGTGGTTCCCCTGCTGGCCAGAGCACCCGCCGGGCCACCACTGGTGTTCTCCACGTTATTGGTTATACTCCCCAATGCTGCAGTCCCCATCCCTGTGGCCACTCTGCAACTGTCGATTTGTCCTACTAGTCCCCTCACCTTTTTCACCCAGCCCCCAAACACACTCCCCTCTGACAGCTGTCAGTGTGTTTGTTCTCTGTATCTATGAGTCTGTTTCTATTCTGTTTGTTACTTTGTGCATTACATTTCACACATAAGTGAAATCATACAGTATTTGTGTTTCTCTGACTTATTTTACTTAACATATAATACCCTCTAGTTCTGCCCATGCTGTGAGCAAACTTTTACTTCATGCCCCTGCTCAGCTCTCTGATCCCCACTGGGATTAGAATTTCTGCAGAACTTGGCCTCTTAGTGGGTATCATCGGTTAGATCGCCTTTTAGTGCAAAACTGCTTCTGTAGTAATCTTAGACAGAAAGAAATCTTGTTAGAAAGACATCGAGGGCTCCAAGTATCAGTGAGAGACTTCAGGACAAGTTTGACAAGGACAGAGCAGGGTAGCTCCAGAAGGTCAGAAGAAAGGGCAGGGAGCACCCCGGACATCTGACTAGAAGGCTGTGGCTTTGCTATAGACACTGTCGCTGCTGCTGTAGCTATGGACAGGTTCTCATTGTGCTCTTTTCTTTGTGTTACTTATTCAGAAATCAATGTCCTGAGCAAGAGCATCAGGTTGGGGGAAGCTGAGTCACTTGTCTGTGTCGTGCCTGCCAGGGTAGGAATGATGGCAGGGAGGTGAGGCTCCGATTCCTTCGCATTCTATCTGCAGTGGGAGGCAGGATGCTGCGTCCCATCTCGACTACCCTTTGGCGTTCCAACATCTGTGCACTTCCTGACCATACTTATACAGTTATGAGAAAGATAATATCTTTCTTCATGTAATATCTGAAAAATGAACTCATCCTCTTCCTGATGAAAAAAGAATCCTGATTTGCTTCACTCGGTTCCAAATTTGGTGCTTCAATGTTTCCCTTCTTTTACCTGGAAAGAGAAATGCTGCCATTGTTTAAAACACGTAACAACATTTTAAAATCGTAGGGCCTCCATTGCCTCTGCAAACGAGCTTTGTGGATTTAGAACCACTACAGTAAATAAGCAGCAGCATATTTATTTCTAATATGATAACGTACCTCTGACCTCATTTCCAATTAATTTTCCTCTTTTTATTTTACCTGGCTTTTTTGCCCATAGAAGAAAGAGGCACAGTTGAAAATTCAATGTTGAGGTGAGAGCAGTTCTTTTTATTAAACCATGGTATAACCTGAGGATTAGTAAGTTTCTGCAAATATAAATATGAAGTACCACGTCACCAAAACACACCAGTTTTCCTCTATGGACTTGTTTTATGTGCTGACATTTTTAAATCTACTCTTAAGTATGATTCTTACATAGCACAATTATGGTATGAAAAACACAGGAGGCTAAACTCTTGCAGGGAAACTTTTTAAATGGTAAACATGAATGGCTGCCTTTTCCCCCTCTGCTTCTAGCAAAGGCGTTGGCAAGCCTTGGAAATGTTTTTAGACCTAGCGATGTTTTTCATTCCATCGTTATCGTTAAATCACATGGCCTTTGGGGCTGGCTGCCTGATAACTTATTGTCACAGTCTGGCGAACTGAAGTTAAATGCCTATAATTTAGACTCATGCTTCTCTAGACCATTCAGGCTCTAGACCAGGAAACCAATAAAGATTTCCACAATCCACCTGCAGGAATTTTCTCTATCATCTTCATTATCAGTGTTGAAAGCCAAAGCCAAATGCTTTTAACAAAAGTGTTCAACAGGCTTTTTGGGGCTTTAGGGATAGAAATCACTTTGTTTATTAGCTGTTATTCTTAGATAGACCTGAGTGATCATGAAATCTTTTTTCCCTCATCTTTAATGTAGAAAAATAGTGCTCTATACCATTTCATAATATTCAAGGGCTTCCTGATTACAATGATTATAAAACTTTATTAGTGTGTCAGTAATTTATATTAACATCATAAGTTAGTAATTCTGCAATTCAAATTGTTTCGTGTCTCATTTCTTTGCATGGCTGTGTTGGAGTTTCCACAATTTACATCCCCTTTAGTGATGTGGCAGCCTGGACACTGCTGCTCAGACCCCCTGTTGTGCTGCACGTGGTCGGCTGGTAGAGAGCTCCAATTTCTGGCCTCTCAAGCTACCATTGCATCTTCCCCAAGGACACCCTTTCCACAAGCTGCTTTCAGCCACTTGGTGTGGCAGGCATGCCAAGAGGGGTCAAGTCTTGCAAAAAGCAGGTTTTCTTCCCAGAGCAGCTTTGGTTTGAGGACCCCCAATGGCCTGGATGAAGCATCGTTGAGGGGCCCTGCAGTCTGAGTCCCTACTTCAGCAGTCCTCTTCATTTCCCCTCGCCTTCGCACCGTCAGACCTGCATCGTGGTCTGAATGGTGGCCTCGCCTCCTTTCCCCGCTTCCGTTTTTCCCTCAGATGTTTTAAATACATCTCTTGCACGTTGAATCCCATCTTGCTGTCTTTTAGAATGTCTTTCAAATAGTTTCATCACTTAGTTACCCAAACTCCAATCTTTAAACATTTTTGGTTATTTTATTTCTTATCTTTTTAAACTTTTTAAAAATTATACTTGATATAAAATATTATGTTAGTTTCATGTGTATAACATAGGGGTTCAACATCAAAGTGACCACTTTTTCTGTGTTCTGCATCTGCTAATTCTCATCACGGTGGTTCATTTTTTCCTGCAAACTGTGATGTTGTATGGAGGCCTATTTGCAGTAAAGCCTTTTGTGGAAGGTCTCTGTGATTCTTAGGTAATGCATGTAAAATATCAGTTTTGAGTTTTCTTCTGAATGAACCCTAGCAAGTTCAATGGTCTGCATGAATTATAATATTAATTTTATGGCTAGATTCAAAGGGCAGTTTTAATTTTGCTTCTGGAAATAACACTTTTCTTCTTTGGAGCAGAGCTATTAAAACAAATTAATTTTATTTTGCCCATCATTTCTGTGTGTTTGTGTTTTTGTTTGTTTCTATCCATGTCAGGTCAGTCTATTGTGTCTCTATATGTCTGGGGAGGATCCTGTAGCATTGATTATTATCTGCTGAGTAATTGCTACAAACTTGGTGTACATTCAGTATTGCTCATACTCCTTCTATCAGCTTCATCTAACTTTCAAAATTATCTGTCTTATCTTATCTCCCTTGAGTAAATTCCTTGGGGGAAGGTACCATGTTTTTTTCCTTTTGTATTCTGTCTCATCAAAAAGATCTACCCTAATAACAGTTCGATGAATATTTTAATGGTTCACTTTTAAAATGTATAAAACAATAATAATTTGTGAGGTGGCTTCATGGGAAGTTTTAAAAATGTGCAGTAACTGTTGAAAAACTGTATCTTTCACCAAAACAGGGTTCGGGCTTTGGAATGAAAGTGAGGAGGTCTTATTTATAGTTTATGAAGATTGATGAGATATTGAAGAGTATCTTATTAACATGAATCATGCCATGAAGGTCATATGAACCATGAGGTTATGTCTAGTCTCTGCTTTACACTGTCTTAAAGTAAGTGTTTTAAGAAATCCAGTCATTGTCATGGCTATCAGTCCAGGCAGGTAAAGCCAGACTGAGCCCTGTCTTAGCAGCACTGTGGAGCTATTGCTTCTCTGTCACAGCTGTGAGGAGATGCCTGTGGGAAACTTTGTGGCCATTCTCTGCATGGACAAACCCAAAGGGAGAATGTTAACATCTCAGTGGGGGGACCCTTGACCAGTGGAAGATGGGAGACTGGAGAAATCATCTACTCTCCCATCACTTGGGTAAATAGCTCGGAATCACAGTCTACACAGTTTCTTAAAGAGTCTTCAGCAGGATCAGGGCCCATTTGCCCACAGCAAGGACCAGTTTGATATGATAGCAGTTTCCCTTTATCATGGTTCCACTTTCCATGGCTTTAGTTACCTGAGTCAACCGTCATCTGAACATATTAAAGAGAAAATTCTATAAGCAAACAAGTCACAAGTTTGAATTGGCCACTGTTGTGAGTAGTGTGATGAAATCTCACGCCATCTAGATCTGTCTCACCCAGGATGCGGATCATCCCTTAGTCCAGCCTATCCTCGCTGTATGTGCTGCCAGCTCATGAGGCACTTAGCAGCCGTCTCAGTTATCCGATGGACTGCTGTGGTGTCACAGTGCCTGTGTTCAAGGCACCCTTAGTTTACTTAATATGACCTCGAAGCACCAGAATAGTGATGCTGGCAATTCAGATATGCCAAAGAGAAGCGAGTGAAAAGATATATGTGTCTAGGAAAAGCATAGTGTATATTGGGTTTGGTACTCTCCACAGTTTCAGGCAAACGTTGCGGTTCTTGGAACACATCCCCCCCTGATAAGATGGGGACAACTTACTCTACAACCTTGGTTTATTTTTCTATTCCCAGTTTTACCTTCCTAAGCACCTTAATCTTGTTCTTTAGGATTAACTACCCCCAAATCACTTTCACCTTGTCACAGACTCTGCTTTTTGTGGGGAACATAGGGAAAGACATCTAAAATGACATATCACAGGGCAATTGGTGAAGGGGCCTAACTTCCCTGAAGGGGAGGTTCATCTTGATCAAATAATGTGTAAACCTTATTTAGAAACATATGTCTGGTTGACATATGTTTGGCCATGATGAAGAGTCAGGCTTTTTAGATCCCAGAGCCTTGGGTTTTGGTGTGGGAATCTTTAAGCCACCATTGCCAAGGAGGGTTGAATTTGTGGGAAGAGGTAGGGAGGTGTACAGGCAATGCAGGGCCAAAAAACTCAGAACAAAGAACTTAAAAAAACAGCATGTTGTTCTTCCACATCATGAGCTCTGTATTCTCAATCTTATTTTTTTCTCAAGTGAAAGAAAAAATGGCATTGTTTAAAAAATTGTGTTGTAATCATATAAATCCAACTGATAATTGACCAAGATTCTGGTACCCAGGGCATATAGGCCAGATGGCCAGCTAACAGGTCCAGCAGAATGCTCCTTGAATAAAGTCCATTCTCCAGTGACTGATAAACCAATTGAAGCCAAAGGGAATAAAATATTCCCTAGGTGCTTTAATCCTAGTTTTTCCTGCCTTCACCAAATTGCTTAAAGTGTGTATATCCATAAGCTGGGGAAGGTTTAGTGTGTCCCTTTCATAGTGGCTCTGATGAGTCCTACTTTCAGTAGAGGACACTGGTAGGATTTTCAACCACAGGTTTTTTGGGAGTTAAGCCTAACAGAGCTTGAAAGGTACTTAAGAGATGGAGATATCTGGTCTATCTCTTGATTAAACATTTACAGATGGACTGGTATATAAATGTAGCATACCAAGAAGAGCCAACCTTCACATGGAACAGGAATTATCTCAAGCTTAAACAGATAGTGAAATAAAGAATACATGGTAGTGAAAACAACAAGAACAACAAATGATCAAGATCCTACCTCTGCAAGCCTAGATACTATAGCTAGATACTCTGCACATACCATTTCTGGTCCTCAGAAAATATTGCAAGGTCAATATTATTCTCTTCATTTTCCAGTAGAAGGAAATGATACAATTCCTCACCCAAGGACATACAGCTGGCAAACTGCAGTGTTGGATGAGAATAATAACATCATCATCATCATCATCATCATCATCATCATTAAGATTGTTGGCACTCATTATGAACAGACTGATGATCACACCTGCGACAAACACCTTACATATGTTGTTTTTTGTTGCCCATAATAACTTCTAGAGTTAGTCGTATCATGCCCATAATATATATATACGAAGAAAGTGAATTTTAAAGGTGAAGTGACTTCATCAAGGTCATGCAATGGGTACATAACAGCTCTGGAAGTTTAATCGGGATATGAAGCACTCTATGCCTTCGCCCATTCTGCTAGCACTCTGAAAACAGATTTCTCATGTGTTGCTCTATGCCTGTCTTAACTGACATGTTTCTGTCAAGCATGTGACAGGGTTAAGTTCCATTTCTCTCTATTTTCCCCAAGGGTCTGCCTAATGCTGCTCTCTTCCAGGGACTGCTAACACGTCTAGTTTCAGCAACGTGCAAAACAGCCGACGGGAAGAAAGCCTCTCCCTCCAAGGCCTCTCTTACGCATGGTTCATTTTCTGGGCTAACAAGACCCAGAGGTGGGCCCACAGGGTCAACCAGTGAAACGTTGCTAACTCCAGTGCCTCATGAAGCAGTGAACAAGATTTAATAGAAAATAGGCACATTTTACGGTAAATCAGTTTCATTTGTGAGATTTCCTCAAACAGTGTCTAAAGAACCATGACAAGCTGGAAATCTTGATTGAAAATAGATTCCATTGGCTACTGTTATATTCTCCTTCCTTCTGACACAGCCTGTTTGTTAAATAGCAGAATGATGGATCCTCAGGATTAAAGGTGGGGAGAAATAATTTCATGTGTAGGTTGCATAGCAACTTTCTGGGTTTTAGCAAAGTGTCTTTGAAGTTTCTGTGTTCAGAGAAAAACCTAAGAACAGTATGAAGGAGGGAAACAACAGTCTGATTTTTATTTCTAGAGTTAGCAACAAAGTGTCAGACTATTTTCTTATTTTCTATTTGAATTCTTAAAACATCCTTTTTCCATTCATCCTGAGAATGTCTCACCTAGATAGGAAGAATGACTATTGTTGAGAATTCCTTAAAATAAACGCAAGGCCCATTATCTAATTCCTAAACAGCAGAACAACACAGCACACAAAAATGTATGTGTATTTTTAGTTTATACATAAATATATATATACTTTTAGTTTATACATTAAATATAGTTCTCACACATACTGGAATACCTAAACAAAAGAAGAATATGTATGGGTAGAAATAGAATCCACCACTAATTATCTGTACTATGTTGGAGAAGACCCTGGTGTCTATGAATAGTTTCTATATCTGTAAATTGGGGTTATCTCTTTTAAGAATCTGTAAAAGTTTTCCAGGCCCTAAGATTTTCATGTATTCTATTCCACACAAAGGCAAAATTACATTATAGATGATACCCAAGGAGAAAAAAAATAGGAATTCCTGATTATAACCTTCTAATTATGCAATACTTTTTACCCTGCTTCCCCCCTGCCCCCCATGTCTTTTATGTGGTTTGTGGTTTTTCTTTATTGCCTTTTCCACTAACTTTCCTGAAAAGGGACACCAGTGGGTTATTGTTATGCAATCGTTCTTAAGAGACCCTTTGCCAAGAGGGCAATCCAGCTGGCCCCGGCTAGCCTTTGATTTGAAAATGCCACTAGAAAAATGATCTCTGCCGATGGTTTAACGAAGTCCTGACTGGAGAGTGAAGGAGCAGAACCAGAGGTTGATCTGATTTTCCAAATCCTTTGATGTCAAGTGAGTGCAATCTCACAAAGTGGTCTGTCATAGGCTAATTTCTTCTTCTTGCATTCCAAATAAGGGAAAAAGAGTATCGAATCTGGTCCTGTAAGAGGAAAAGTGAGCAGGATGCCTACCACACTGATGCCCCAAGAAATAAGAGGGAAGGAAACTTTAATATTTGTTGAGTGTCCTCTTTAAATAAGGTACTTATTCTGGTGGACCATAGTAAAGAAAATCTTAGCTTCTTTATTTTACAGACAAAGAGACTGAGGTTCAGAGTGGTTAAATCTCTCAAAAATTACAGTTACTTTCGGCTTTGGGCTCGGAGGGGGCAGAGGTGCAATTTTCTTCGGTTGTCCAGAGTCCAGGTTCATCGGACACCAGCCGCCTCCACCATGCTGCCGAAGTTCGACCCCTATGAGATCAAAGTCATTTACCTGAGGTGCACCAGCGGGAAATTCGGTGCCATGTCCTCCCTGGCCCCCAAGATCGGCTCCTGGGGCCTATCTCCAACAAAGGTTGGTGACATCGCCAAAGCAACCGGTGACTGGAAGGGTCTGAGGATGACAGTGAAACTGACCATTCAGAACAGACAGGCCCAGACTGAGGTAGTGCCTTCTGCCTCTGCCCTGAGCATCACAGCCCTCAAAGAACCGCCACGAGACAGAAAGAAGCAAAAAACAAAACAAAAACAAAAACCACCCCCCCAAAAAAAAAAACAAACAAACAAACCATTAAGCACAGTGGAAATGTCACTTTCGATGAGATCGTCAGTGGTGCCAGACAGACGTGGCACCGATCTTTGGCTAGAGAACTCTCTGGAACCATTAAAGAGATCCTGGAACAGCCCAGTCTGTGGGCCGCAATGTCAAAGTCCGCCGCCACCCTCGTGACATCAGAGATGACATCAGAGATGACATCAACAGTGGTGCAGTGGAGCGCCCGGCCAGTTGAGAACTACAAAGGAAAACTTCTCAATTAAAGATCATTTAACAACCAAACAAAAATTGCACAGTTACGCATTCATGGAGTAAGAATTCAGTCCTGGATGTGTCTCCTCTTCTGGTCCTACAGTGCTTGGTTCGGCCGTGTGAGTAGAAGCAGGCGTGGCTCTCTGAGGCGCCCACTGCCATAGCAATGGTTGACAGTAAGTTAGGTTATTTCTCTGTTCGTGAGTTCAGAGATTTAAGTTGAATTAATAAATGTTTTATAATGAAATCCTATACAGAATAGTACTGTGGACACTCTTATTAAGATTTGGTGCCAGTTAAGCTTCTTTTTACCTACCAATGTTTCATGGCTTTGTAAAAAAAGCACTCAGGGAAGGTGAGAAAGTACGTCTCCATACCAGAGGATTAGGGCACCCCAGGGCTATAGATCTACTAGGAAGCTGCCTCTGACAAGAGCCTCCATCCAGGGCTTTGCACAAGATGCATCATTGGTGGAAACTTAAAAAAGACCTTTTCCTCAGGACTCCTGAGCAGTGGAAGTGGATGAGAAAGTGTCATCTATACCACATTTTCTTTAATTCTAATCAGAAAATGTTGGTTAAGGGTTCTGAAAATCAAATTGTAGTAGGGAAGTTGGTGTCTTCATAAAAACCAGTAGATGTTAGGGTGAAGTAGTGGCAACCATAAGAATATAACAGAGAAGAAAAGGTGTGGGTAAATACAATACCACACCCCCTTTATTTTCACAATTTCCTTTACCAGATTTCTCAGTAATGTCTGTTGGTAACTGAAAACTCAGCTAATTAAAAACCCACTGTTCATGGTTCTGAAAGGAAATACTTCTGAATAATTCATTTCTGAGTAAATATTTCTGAGGCATGCTACAGCACCATCGCAGTTTGCCCCCATTTCCTTATTTCTGTAAATATTGTGTTGGCCAAAAAGTCCATTTAGTTTTTTTTCCATAAAATAAAAGACACATTTTTCATTTTCACCAATAACTTTATTGATTTGGATATTTTGAGCATGTCAGCTATCTCCTACATGGAATAACACTGGTTGTTCTCAATGTCTCAATTCGATAGCAATCTACTTCACCTGGTCTACCTGACCGTGGAGCACTGTCCAGCAAGACATCTCCAGCCCAAAACTCCACAAACCATTTTTGACACATTTGATCAGTCACAGCACCTTCTCCATACACGGCACAAATTTTTTTTCTTTTGTGTTTCAATTGTGTTTTTACCTTTCCTGAAATAATTAAGAATGGTATGCTAAATATGTTGTATCTTTTCTTCCATCTTCAATATTAAGATGGCTACAAAAAATTCACTGATTGCAAAAAGCTTTTTTTAGTGTGTGCTGATAAGACAATTGTTACAATACAATCTACCAAAATTGTTTCGAATGAAGTTAAAGACAACTAAGTGCTACTAGAGCCATCTTACGGAAAAAGCCAAATGAACTTTCTGGTCAATCCAACATTAAGAAGTATTATTTCTGGTTTAGACTTTGCCCACCATTCTGCCTTCAATCCACCAAAACACAATAAGTATACTTAGGAAATCCAGTCAAATATAGATTGGACTTGACCTTTTTACTATTTTTAGTTTTACCAGATACAGGGTAGACATGCTGCGTTCTTCCTCTTTTCCTTTGATTTTTTCTCTCTTCCACCTTTTCTTTCTTATTCTTTTTTCACTTTATATTAAAGACATAAACATGTAAAGCTTAGAGTCAAATAATTATGAAAAACAGCAATTCCTGTTTCTTCTTTGTCCAGCTTCTCCCCAGAGGAAACTACATTCACCCATTTTAGTTGCTGTATTTTGTATTTAGTTTTTTTTTTGTCTCTAAATGACATATTTATGTCAGTATCTTGCATTCTTAATGCATTATCTGTCAGTTCCTCACTGTAGAAGGGGAGGATTTAGTTCTATTTCCTCTGCAGTCTTGGTTTGTAGGCAAGGGCAAAAATTTCCCTTTCCCTGCTCCGGTTCTTTTGGCTGCAGAATAATCAAATCAACAGGTGGCAAACTGACAAGAGAAAGTCAAGTTTAATATCCTGTGCACAACACAGCAAACCCACGTACAGGAGAGCTTCAGAGATAAAAAGGGGACTTGGGGCATGCAAGACATCCAGCTAGGGATGAGGTAGTGTCCCTTGGGGCTTCACATTGAAGGCTGATAAGAGCAGATGCTTAGTAAATAAAAGTTTGCTCTGCCATATAGGTAGGTAGAAAATGTTATCGCTGTAAACTCTTACTGTTGGTAAGGCCTTCAATTCAAATTCTTCTAACTAGTAGGGAATGGAAGAGGGGCAGACATTTCTCTTGAGCCTGAAACCAAAATTGCCATCAATTCAAAATAATCTGCACTCCACCAAGGCACGTCCTGGGGTGGTGTGCTCTGGACCCTGAGAGGTTACATTGCTGTCTTATTTGGATCATTGTCTACATTATTATAAGGAATAGTCACAGGTTTGACAGGTTATGCTTATTTTTTTTTCCTTGCGCATTATTTTGTTCGTACCACTGTGAGCCTTATCCCGCTTTATGCCAGTTGGTCTGGCATCATCAATAAATGTCCACTGTCATTGTCAGTATGTCCCAGTTTGGAACACACCCTATTTACCACGAAAGTGTTTGCCAGTGCTCTGGGGTATTCTAGCCACTACCTTGTCCCTGAGGGAATTTCTCCCAGAGCTGTTGGACTAACCCAGGCTGGAACTGGTTGTCATCTCTGCCAGTGCACAGATGTCATTCTGGGACCCTCACTGACGTCATCGGATGGAATTCTGGCAGCTCTCATGTTGGTCCTTTTTCTCTACATTCTATATGTCACTCTTTTCTCGACAAAATAAAATAAACTTTTATAGACACCCCCAAAACGCAAATCATGCATAAAGAGAAAATCATCAGCCTTTTCACAGTGATATTCATGGCCTGAATATCATAGAACATCATTTACAAAGTTTTAAGGGAAAGAAAGTTTGCCAAGAATCTCATATGTGATCCAGCTGTTGTTACAGTGTAAAGGGAACATTCTCAAGTATGCAAGAACTTAGAAAATGCAGTACCACTGGACTCTAAAAAATTCTGTTGAGTGGTAAAGTCCAGTTAACCAAGAGATGAATTCACATAAAGGAATGGATTAGAGATGAACACTGAATCTAAGACAACTGTGGAATTATGGTTACAGAATAGAAGATGTTAGTAATCTTGACAACATAAGTTTTATTTTCTATGTTTATTTTAGGTTATTTAGGAATGGGGTTTTGTTTTTTAAGTAGATAAATATTTGCCTAAGATTTATTAATGAGTTCTGGTTTAATTCATTACTTTTTCTTCAATTAAAATTACATACTCCTAAATTTAATACGCAGTATTATTAAATAGTGTTTGTAATAATATCCTATTATTTCAAAATTCTGTTTAGCTAAGTTTCTCTCTGACCATACTAGAAAAATGTCTAAGTGATATCCACCAAATAATGATTAATATGCTATTCAGCATTGTGCTAGAGGCACAATGCAATAAGGCAAGTGCAATATTCAGTGCAATAAGGCAAGAAAAGAAACAGAAGCCAGCCTAATTGGGAAAAAAAAGAAGTAAAACTGTTGTCAACAACAAAAAAGGGGGTTTGGCTGCCTGTCACCACAAAAAGCCAGACTCATGAGCAGACGCTGGTGAGAAGGAAAGAAGTTTTATTCAGGTGCTGCACTATATGGGAGAGTGGGAGACTCCCCGTCTCCAGCTTATCTCTTCAGGAAGACCATGGAAAAAGTGCAGTCACCCTCAGCAAGACCAAAACCAAAGCCAGTGTCTGTAGTTCCTGCTCCATTTTAGACTACCATCCTTTGGGGGCCACAGGTGCTGCTAAGCAGTTATCCAGGAAGCTTAGCTTGTTCCTGCCTGTTCTCAGTTTCAGGCTGCCTCCTGGAGGCTGCATGTGGAGCCCAAGTGGCCATGGGCCAAGTGGCTGCCAGGGCCGCAAAGTCGCATAATCTGGGTTGGAGAGCATGCAAACACACCAGCGAATGTAGGTAGGCAAGAGAGAGAGAGACGCTTTCTCTTACGGATGCCTGTGGCCCATGGAGAGAACAAGCAAGTCCACAATCTAAGTATAGGTCAAGAACAAGAAAGAGGCTTCTTTGTTACTGTGGGATTGTATTAGCTTGGGTGTGGGATGGACCAGGTACTTTCTCAGAATGCCCAATCATCTTCCCAACACTTTTCATGCTCTGGCTTGATTCACCTCCAAACCAACCCCTTCTTACCCTAGGCTAGCCTGACAGGCCTCTCTGGTCCAGCACCTCCTCCTGTGCCATTTTGATTTCCACAGGGCATGTGCCGCCTTCCCCTGGTCCCACCCCCCAGTCTGATGCGGGAGGGGCAGTGGGGAAGGGCTTTAACCCCACCAGTGTGCAAACCTCCCCTGCCTGTTGCCATCTGGCAAACTGGGGAGACTTCCCGGTTCCCTGACCGCTGCGGCATGGTAACTAAACCTCTTTCTTGATTCATTTTCTCTTCTTAATCAGTACGGGAGCTTCTCTACTTTCTACTCGCTACATTTGCATAACTTTTGATTCTTTCAGTGCAATAAACATGTGGAAGAAAAGGTTAAATGAGATAACCTTTGACTCTTTATATAATTCTATCATATTAGCTTCCCTTTTTATTCACTGTCTTTTTCCCACCCCACCCCATCCTGCCTCCTATCTATATTGTCTGTCATAGATGAATGAGTTCCTTAGAGTTAACAGCCTAGCCTTTCCTTTGTTGTGAAAACAGCCCAGAACAGCTGGGAAAGAATTTTCTAGACACCATACCAACAGTGAGATTGTTTTCTCTCTCCCAAAGTTCTTTCGGAAGAGCACGAATCATTGAGCTAGAGTGGATGAATGCTGGAATGGAAATCCAGTCATTCTTTCTAGGGCAAGGGGGTTGACCTATAACCCTTTGGTGAATAGCTGGTCCTTAAGACAAGGGGGCTGGCTTTATGCCCTTAAAAGCCACTTTTTCAAGAGACATGATTTGGGGTGGTGAACACACAATACACTATCCAGATGAAATATTATAGACTTGTACACCCAAAATCCATGTAATTTTAGTAACTGATGCAAGTCTAATAAATTCAATAAATAAATAAATAAGATGAAATAAACCACTTCTTCAAAAAAGGAGGTGCTTGTATTTTCATTAGGTCCTTAGAGACATTTGGGGCAGATTAAATTTCCTCCAGCTATAATGTAATGGGTATAATAAAACCATTATGCCCCAGGATATTTTCATTCTTTTTAAGTTATATTTGAATTTTTATGAAAATAATCTTGTGTACAGTTTAAAATGCTGAGTAGCTTATGTTGGGGGAAAAACCCAAACCAGCTACTTGTCCTGACTTCCCCACCCCAGGAACAGTGTGCCCTGGAGGCAGCACCATGTTCAACACACTTCAGTTAATGATCTCTCTCTCTCTTTAAAGACATTTTTACTTCTCTTTTTTGATTTTGTATTTTAGATGTTCTCTAACTATTTCCTGCTATCTGGTATTAAACTGTACTACCTTTGATGTCATTCTACCTTCTACAACATGCTCTTCCCTTTCCTCCCCATTTCCACTATATTTATGTCAATTTTTGGTGAAGTCCACCTCCAGAGTTCACTCTATTATGACCATGCCATTACTTTCAGAGGTGAGCCACATAGGCATTGGGGGACAATTCCCCATTGGGTCTTTTGCATTTCTGTACCTCTCGTGTGCAGAGGCACTGGTGGCCTGTGCTCCTAACTACCCTTTCAAGGATTACGTGTAGTGAACAGCCTTAGAAGACAGCACTAGTGTCCCCACCCAGGGCAAAGGACAGGTTTGTTTACTGTCCTGGATGATAAATAATGTTTCTTTTTTTGGGGAAAAGTCATGCTGGTTTCCTTTCACCCCATTATAAAAGAATGGGGTTCCCAAGGCTCAGGGTTCCTCAGTTGTGTTACAAACCCAAGGTGTAAGCTGCAGCCAACTGAGTCACTCTTTGTCACCCTGATGAGACTCAAAGCAAGAGGACCAGAGTAACCATGAAACTTCTGCTACTTGCTGCTCTGGATTCTTAAAAAAAAATCCTTTGCCTCTTGTCCAGGGGTCTTGTGTCTGTTGCCCCTAAAACCTGTGGCAGGCTAATCTATTGTTTTACAGGTAGGGTCAAATCTCTTCCCAGTCATTGACTTTCCTCTACTTAAAAAAAAATTCTCTGACTTAATACTTGCCTTTGGTTTTGTTTTCTTTGCTAAGTTTGAAGGCCCTGATGAGATGCAGGAGAAAAGCACAGCACAGTACCCACATTAGGGCAAGTAACCTGAATCCGCAATGGCTCTGAGAGACTGCAAGGGTCAGTCTGAGCGACGAAGCCTGTGCTCTGTAAGACTAAGAGCATCAAAGACTGAAAACCCCTGTTTTGGGTTGAAAGAATCAGAACACACAAGAACTAAATGCAACACATATTTCTTGGTAAACCCTGGACCAGAAAAGAAAAGGAAGCAGTTTCCAACAGTTGGCAAAACTTGAATGGCAGGTGTCTTTGGAGGAAGTATGCACTGGACTATTTGACAGATGAGTCCTCATATTTGAAGTTTTCTTTTAAAATATTCAGAGAAGCCCTGGCCAGTGTGGCTCAGTTGGTTGGACTGTTGTCCAGTAAACTGAAAGGTTGCTGGTTTGATCCCTGGTCAGTGCGCACGCCTAGGTTGTGGGCTCGATCCTCGGTAGTGGCCTATTGATGTTGTTATTCTCTCTCTTCCTCTCTCTCTAAAGCAATGAAAAAAAGTCCTCGGGTGAATAAAATATTCAGAGCACAACAATTGAAAATGGGCATATTATGTCCCAAACACATGCGCTTGCGCGCACACACACACACAGGCTGGGGAAGAGAAAGAGAGAGAAAGAGAGAGAGAGAGAAGAAAGTTGACATTTATGTGTATTCAGTAAAATGTTAACATTTGGGAAATCTGAATAAAAAGGATACAGGAAGTCTTTGTTCTAATCTGGAAATTTTAATGTAAGTTGTTTCAAAATCAGTTAAAGGGTAGAGTACTAAAATGCCGATCTCAAGCTTTATGTTTGTGTAAAACTAATCAAGTGTCAGCCTTCATTGTGACATGATCAGGCAGGACCTAGCTGTCTCTGGGGACTGCTGCTGTCCATATTTATAGGGCTAGACAGTTTCCCCAGAGGACTTCTCCACTGTCTTGAGTGATAGAGTGTGAGCCTGACAGTAGCTTTCTCAGGGCTCAGTGTGAAAGGGAACTAGAGACGTCACTCTTGAAAGTAGATGCATTGAACATCGTATTAACTCTTTACTCGCACTTTTAACCAAGTCTCCTGTTTTCAGTTTCAGTGGGAAACCCAATGCTTTCAGGACCCCTTGGTTCCTTTATTGATGGTGATCTGGGTTTCCATGGCATGACTCAACCTACTTCTTGCTGGCTTTTTTCTTTTGTGGATGCTTAGCAGAGAATGCAGAAACCTGTCCTTTACTGCTAGGTTAAGAGCTTTGCGACTTTGAGTATTTTGTGGACAATAATCACTGCTATCGTCACCTCTTCTTTCTCTGTTTTTGTGAGATCATGCCCTAAAAAGTGAATTTTTGTTATTTTAGTGGGGTTTCAGGGAGGAGCAAAGAGAAATACGTCTGGTCTTCTTGTTCTTGTTCTTCTTCTTTTGTTTTTCTATCTGCTGCAATTAACAGGAAGATCTTTCATTACCTGAGCTTTCCTTTTACTGAAGACCAGCTTCCTATGAGTGAGGAAATAGAGTACAATGCAATCATTTGACACAGACTCCAGGCCAACACTAAGATACCGTTATACTAAGAAAGGAAAAATTTAAAAATATTTTATAAAAAGGAGAGAATTCTTTTTTGGATACTAATTTTTTTCAAAAAATTTTAAGTACTATTTTTTTGTTCTTGGATTGCACTTTCTTCATATCCAGCCGATATTTGGCTAAAACAGGTGGAGGAAAAAGTATTATTCCCTTAGAATATTCTGCATCTACAAGCATTTGTAACAAAATAAAGCTTTCATTCTATTTCAATTCCATGACTAGACATAGCCTCCTCATTTTTCTTTATAATTTTCTGGGAAAACAAAAACTTTTTTTTGAGTATCTAGAAGATTTTTAAAACATACGTTCAACCTTAATTTTCATCTCCGAGAAGAAGGTTATTAAGTCTATGGTTCACAAACTGTGCCCTGAGCCAGTCTTCGGGTGCTACAGTGAAGTCATAGGGGTATACGACCCAGTTAACAATTTCTAGGGAAACACAGCAACATCTGTTGGCCACTGCAGGAACTGCTAGCTTAAGGTGCCTCACAACCGCAGCCTTAGAATGTGTTGCATTCTAGTAGAGAAGTCATGTCTTTGAGAAGCTGGTGTTCAGTGGTTGCTAAAAAGCAGATAGCACATGAAAATGAATGCGAAACAGAAAATGAGGGTAGTGGTTTCTAATGAGATTCCAAATCGGAATGTGTGTCGCCTGTATTAGTCAGCATTCTCCAGAGAAACAGAAACAACGAGACATGTGAATGTAGAAATACAGAAAGAGATTAAAAAAAAAATTATTTTAATTGTTATTCAAGTATGGTTTTCTGTCATTTACTCCTGTCCCAGTCCACCTCCACAGTGCTCCCCACCTCCCTCCCATTTCTACCCCCCTTAGTTTTTGTCCATGTGTCCTTTATACTTGTTCCTATAATGCCCTCCCTTTTTCCCTGAAATTCCCTCCCCTCTCCCCTCTGGATACTGTCATCCCCTTTTTTATTTCAATGTCTTTGGCTATATTTTGCTTGCTTGTTTGTTTAGTTGCTTAGGTTCCTGTTAAAGGTGAGATCATATGGTATTTGTCTTTTACTGCCTGGCTTATTTCACTTAGCATAATGCTTTCCAGTTCCACCCATGCTGTTGCATAGGGTAGGAGCTCCTTCTTTCAGAAAGAGATTTTTTTTTTATGACGGGTTGGCTCATGTGATTTGGAGCCTAAGTCTCATGATCTGCTTATCTATAAGCTGGAGGCCCAGGAAAGCTGATGGTATAGTTTAGTCCAAACTTGAAGGCCTGAGAGCCAGGACAGCCAGTGGTTCAAGTTCCAGTCAGAGTCCAAAGGCCCACAAACCAGAAGTGCTGAGGTCCAAGGACAGAAGAAGATGGATGTTCCAGATCAGGCAGAGAGCAAATAAGTCCTTCTTCTGCTCTTTTTTTTTTTTTCCTATTTAGGCTATTCCATTCTAACAGGTGCATGCACCTCTCTGGTAAGGGTAGTGGTTTTAAACTGTGTTCAACATTATTCAATAATCTTTCAAGAGGTGGAGCTGAATCCCTTTCCCCTTGAATATGGGCTAGCCTTAGTAACGAGGTTCTAAAAAGTGGAATATGGCAGAGGTGATGGTGTGAGACTCCCAAGTCTATGCCAGAAAGGCATTGCAACCTTCACCTTGTCTCCCTTGGATCATTCACTTCTGGGGAAGCCCCCTGCCATGTTGTGATGACACTTACCCAGCGTTATGGAGGTGCCCTCATGCCCATTTTCTAACAACCTGCAGGGAACTGCGGCCTCCTGCCTATACCTATGAATGAGCCAGCTTGGAAGTGAGCCTCCAGCCCTAGCCAAGCCTGTAGGTGGCCACAGCCCCAGCTGACATCCGGACTGCAGTCTCACAGGAGATCCTGAGACACAGCCACCCGTCTAGGCCCCTCCCAGATTGCTGACCCACAGAAATAATCAGATGAAACATATTTGTTTAAGCCACTAGTTTTGGGGGATAATTTGTTAGGCAGCAAATATAAGTGTAAGATGATAAATATAAATATTTTTCTTTCTGTTATATGTTTAAAAACAACTATTAAGTTGTGAGAACCTAGATACTCTTAAGTTATTAAACCTAATTATTTAATGAGCAACATTTTTTTTTTGTCCGGGGACATCACAGAAACATTGAGATACTTATGTGTCCTATGTACTGACAAAATTTGGAAAATTCATCATTAAGTTAAAGATAGTTGCTTTGCTAAATCTTTTTCCCTTTAATTTATTTAAGAATATATAATTGTTATCTATTTTTGGAATGGAATAGTTTATTACTTTTGCTACTGAACTTTTTTTTCTTATGTCAGTCAGGTCATGAAAATAGAAAAAAATTACACTTCATTAAGGAAAGTGATCATTTGAGAGTAAATTGACTAGTATTCAGTAAACATGAATGAAATTATTGGCTTATAGATGCCAATGTAAAGGCTAATAGGGAATTTGACAATAAAGTAAGTTGCATATGCAATGAAGAATGCAGATGTTGCTTTATGGATGTACAGCAACATGTGTCTTCAATGCAGCATTCTGTTTACTGGAAATAAGAAGAGATGAAGCGCCCCCTAGTGGTGCCCGTTAATATAATTCAATGGCAGAAAAAAACAAGTTCTTTCCTTATCTTGGGACAGTGTTTAAAAGATACTCAACCCTGTTTTTGATTGCACTGATACTATTAAACCTTTGGTTATGATGCTGTATTTGAAGTTTTTGAATGCAGGCACAACAGCTGTGACTTTTTAAGCCAAATCCAGCAGCAGAGGGTAGCTTTATTTTATACAGGAAAAGCAAACCTTTTCGTGTTAATATATTATTAAAAAATAATAAAACCCAAACTGGATGAAGTATGAAACTTTCCCAAAGCAGATTTTATCAGCACGATGTGAGCAACTTACAAGAATAAAGGTGCCCTGCACATTATGGATTAAATTGGTTGTGATCTAGCATCTTCCAACTTTCTTGTCCATGTAATAAACAAACACTTAAAACACTAACTTTGTGCTTAACTGTGGAGAGGGGTGTGGGAAAAGGCAGGGAGGGACTCAGAAAAGTGAACAAGTGTGGCGTGATGGGGGAGCGAGGGGAGGTTGTGGGAATCCACACCAAACACCTCATCAAGGTCCAGGGGCAGAGGAGGGCCGACAGGAGGAAAAAACGGGAAAAGGCCAGGAGTTAGAGCTGGCCTGCCAACATTTTTTTGCTATCTTGATTTATTCTAGCCTCACAAAAGGAAGGTGTTAATAAACCGTTGCTTGGATGAAAAATAAATTCCTCTAAGGAAAGGAAAACAACTCCGCATTGCGAATTTGCTGATTACTGTTTGTACTTATAATGGGAATATCGATGCTCTTTTTTTTTTTTAGAACTGTGATGTTAGCACCTCTCAGAGCAAGGAGTCATTTTTCACTAAGAAGACTTTTCCAAGTGTTTACTTAACCTTGTGTTCAGAATCGCCACCCTTTTATTCTCCGAGGGCGATTAATAATTTATGCCATGTGAATAGAGAAGGCCTGATTTAGTCCATAAGGCAGTTGCCAGAGAGTTTAATTTTAAAAATGCAGAATGATCTCAACTAATGTGTAATGTAAATGAAAGCAGTTAGCTTACACTTTTATGGATAAGTGTAGTTGGGAGATGCATCAGGAACTTGGTGGAATTTTAGGGACCAACAGCTGGCCACTCAGAACACCGGCTCAGCTCTACAAATACCTGTACTTTGCAACAAACAGCCGGCAGCCGTGCTGTTCTCCTTTCCTTGTTTCCAGAGATACCGTCACCTACGGAGCAGCAACCTGAGAAACACAGTAAGCTCGCAAAGTAGAAATAAACATTGGAGATACAACTTTTTACTCAATTAATTAAAGAGAAGCCTTAAAAGACTTATATTAGCTTTACTTAGAGGAGATGATGAATAAAATAAAAAAATTGAATTCAAACGTGGAACAAATAATTTGGCAATTATATATTTGTTTATAAGTATTTCTGATAATAACGAGTCAGAGTTCATAATTTTTTTTAGGTTGCAAGCGTATCAAGTGAGGAATAGTTTTGTTCAGGACAGTTTGGATAGTGTTAGATTAGGTCTAAAGAAGGTTTATATTCTATGCATTCTTTTGGTTGCAAGTGAAGAAATCCAAATCTGCCTTATTTAAACAAAAAGTAGATTTATTGGCCCATGTGACTGGAGTGAGGACCTGGCACCAGGTACAACTAACTCCAAGTACAAACAAAATAATTATTCTTCTGCTCCCTTCTGCTCACCCACCCCTTGGCTTTCTCTGTGTTGGTTAACTGGCCTGGCTTGGTGAGGGTGCACAGCCCTAGACCTGCCCTCCATCCCCTGGAAATATCTTGGCTCTTGCTACTTGCAGTGTTTTCCATAGATACCAGCAGAGGCATCACCTGTGAACTTGTTAGAAATGTAGATGTTCGGGCACACCCACACCTACAGAACCAGAATCGGCACATCAAAAAACCCTAGCTGCTTGGTGTGTGCATTAAAATTGGAGAGCATCCACATGGAACCACTGTGGCTAGGGAAAGGGCTTTTTATAATGAACAGGGCCCATGTCTCATTGGCATTAAAATGAATATAGGGAGATGGGAAGGTTAGGGCAGCCCCATGAGAATCACATGAGAGAATGTGATTCCGAAGAAGTGTAAGGTTGGACGGTGCAAATTATTACCGCAACTGACAAGTTATCATTTTGGTCAGAAGGAGGGAATGTTTCGGATCAGTCTCATTTCTCTAAAAACACTGAACACAAACTGGGGACTTCTAAGATTATTTCCAGTGGAAAGATGCTGGAAAGGAGAGAGAGTACCTGTGTAGCTATTTATATTGTATACACATCTGTTACTAGCAAAGTCTCCTTTACAAGATAAACATGTGAGTTTCAGAGTGAAATAAACAAGTGTATCAGCTTCATAACTTTATCTGTCTGAGAATGTCATTTCTCCAATAGATTGCTGTCATTTTTTTTTGGCTGTCTCACGCATGGCTCTTCTGTGTTATGTTTGGGGAATTCCTCTTTTTATGTGACCTGCTGGGAGGCAAAGCCCACCTTCTGCTGTATGAAGAAAATATCAGGTACTTGCTTTCCCAGGATTCCCTGCAGCTGGAAATGTGGGCACCTGGCTTAGACTCTGTCCATTGAATGTTTTTACCCTAGAAACTGAATCAGTAGCTCCAGAAACCAGAATTGCTCTGTAGCACTGATTGTGGTTGCAATAAAATTAAATTTTCTGGTCTATGGGGGCAGCAACACAAGCCATAGCCTGAAGCACGTCTTGGCAGTGGTAATAGCATCTTCAACAGGCTGATTCAGGGCTTTAATTTTGCACGATGGCTATTTCTGTGCAGCTTTGAGCCTCTTGTGCAACCTTCTTAGAAAATAATAACTGCTGCTGAAATTAGCCAGAGCCAGTTCAGGCTTGTCCCCAGGGCCGCTTGTGATCTGTGCAGCCACACCGGACTCTGTGCTTAGAATGGCCCCTGCACTTGGCTGCATGCTCAGCTGTCACTGTTGTGAAATTCCTGAGAGTTTTTAACAAAGGGGGTCTGCGTTTTTATTTTGTACTGGGCCATGCGAATTTCGTGTCTGGTCTTGCTGTATCTAACAATGATGACTGATAATGTATCTTTTTCTAAAATGCATGTTAGTCAGATCAGGGTGCCTGGATTGGCTAAGAAGAAATCAGGAATAAAGAGAGGCATTCCCGTATAATATTTTCTTGGGCAGTTGTAATCTTTCCACGTGCTACTGTTACTTGTGTATCCATATTGTGTTTCCTATTACATTGGGAATTTCTGAGAGTATGAATCCGGCTTCTACCGCATCATATCACCTTCTAACATCTCTTTATCTACGAACGGGTAGTTGAAAGACTTGTTATTAATTATTTAATCTCATTTGATCCTCATCTAAGCCCTGGCGGTGTTGTTATTATTATTACTGTTATTAGTATACACTTATTGCTGAAGGACTATAGCTCAGGGAGATCGTACGTCTAAGCCCAATCCCTCCATTATAATGAAGTCAGGCTTACAATGCAGGATGATGTGAACAGCTCCTCTTTCTATGTGTGTCACTCTTTTAAGGTGTTTCTACAGTCCTCTCAGGAATGAGAACTCCCATCGCGTAGATGAAGATGTTCCAGAGATTTCGACAGACTGCTCCAAACACAGACATAATAATTAGTGGGCTCAAAGTTTGATCCGAGGCTGCATGGCATTTTCTATGGTGGTGGTAAAAAGAAAAATTGAGGTACACGCACAACCAAACTGTTGTAGTTGACATTCCTAAAGATTTTTGAAAATGGTGTGTTTTTATGAACAAATTTCCTTAAGACAGGAGGGAGGAAAAGAAGATACTCCCTGCTGCTTTTTAGCTCTACAATTTTATTTATTTTGAAAATGTTTCTTCAGGTGCAATCTGGCTGCCACTGAATCTCTACAGACATAGTCTGATAACACAAATGTATTTGAAAATATAGCCAGCAGGTACACTCAGTATCCTGAGAGTGCATGGCAACAAAAATAGTTATAAGAGTTACATACACAAGTCAGGTTGCTCAAATATTTAAATAAATATTGATTATCTCATTAGCTCTAAAACAAATATTTCCAACTAATAATTAACAATTTTTTTTTGTTTGGAAAAACACTAAATTTTTGGAAGAAAGTGAAATTTATGTTGGAAGGAAATACCCTGATGAAATATCAATTTTCTGACATTAAATATAATTTGAAACCTGCCATGTAATGTTTATACAATATGACTATAATGCATTTATTCTCTACATAGAAAATTGACATAAAAATTGGCTAGTTTCAAAGTTTCTTCAAAAAAAATTTTTTATTCTATTGCTGTGTAATGATATTCTCTAATCTTTTGAAATGAAATAATTTTGTTTTGTTAAGAAATGTGATCTCTGAAGGAAAACAGCCTTTTGAAATTTGAACACTTAATAGACATTTAATAATATTAAGAAATTGATCTCATTTTTTAGGAGTGAAACAGTAACTTTTTAAGCTGATCATTTTTCTGATGTTCTTACTACAGAAAAATCTAGTAAAAGACTTTGGGATATTAAGACTTGCTCATGAATAAAAATCAACACCCTCCATTATGGAAAGAGGGGAGAAATTCTTTCACTCAGCTACAAAATCAAAGGATGGAAAAATGCCCATGGTCAGAAGAAATTTAATCACCACCTGTCTTTCTTTTCCTTTCTCATACAGACAGTTTTGGTTACAAGTCATGGAGTGGATCTGAAATCTGGTTGGTTAGTTCTGGTTGATGTCAGCATAGAATCATTTCACCAAGGACCTCTGCCCAGGGCTGGCCTCATAGGAGTGTGACCTGTGCTGTCTCCTGGGGCTCCATCCTTGGCAGGACCTGTGCTTCTGCTTGTTTCCGTGATGTGCTTTTGCTGTCTTGATATTCTAAACAATTTTTAGACAAGAAACCCTGCTTTTCATTTCGTACTTGGCCCTACCCTGTCTATAGGCTATGTGGCCGCTCCTGCCTTGGATGCTGCTACACATGTTTAGCAACTTCTAAGTGAAAATTCCAAGCTAATACCCAAACCACTCCCGACTTTTCTCTCTCACATTTGCTTCTCCTTTTTTTTTTTTATCACTTCCCAAAGTGTGTCTAAAAATAGCTTACATCCCGACCTCTTGTCTTTTTTCCTGGTAAAAGGTAATCCTTTCATTGGGACTATGGAAGCCTCATCTTGTTTTGTGTTCTCCAAAACCCTGTTCCACCAATTTTCCCCTCCCCTAGGTCTTCAGCCTTTCTCTTGTTATTGCTGCATTCTCCTCAACATACATGCTTTATGAGCAGCCCTGTTGCTGGGCAAACCGGTTTAACTCCTAGGCCCCTCCCACCGTGTCCACTCGTCCAGTGGAAACAGATCCTTGCTGGGCTAAAAGGTGCAGGTGCGGCCCCCCTCCTCCTTGGTTAAGGGTGTGTCTGGAACCCCGCTGCATGCCTCTGTTCCAGCTCGCTGCGTGGCCTTGAGCAAGGTAGTCACCCTCCGTAGGCCTCTGCTTAGGTATGAAACAGGAGGATCACACCAGTACCTTCTTCAAGGGGTTTTTGGGGGAATAAAACTAAATGTGCTGACAACAGTACATGGCACATCGTAAGTACTATCTCAATGCTTCTAATAATTACTCGGCCTTTCTTCAGCTCCACTTTCTCTCCCCTGTCCCTCTCTTCACATTAAAGAGTGATATGTTGGAAAAAGCAGAATATCGTTCTGCTTGTCAAAGAATGTATTAGACGTTTGGAAATAAGGGGAAAAGAACAGGCATCGTGTCCTTTCAGTGTCAGACCGTTTGTGTTCAGCTGCGATTTTTTGCTGTCAAATCTTGAAAATAGGAAAGATTCCATTCAGTGCCCTGTATCCTCCTCTTACAAGTCATCACTAAACGAAAACTGAAGCCTTCTGTTAAAAGCACTGCCCCATCAGTGCTGAGCACAGCTAGCACTCCTGGGCGGGATGCCTGGGGATTGCTTTATGTATGTCTCACCAAAGGGACATTCTTTCGATCCTCCATCCCCCCGGACTCTCCCCAAAACTCTAAAGGTACTGAATCCTTAGCATCAAAAACTGAAATATCTACTTCTTCCAACCAAATTCCTGTTCTACCACCAAACAAAGTCCAGATTTCATTGGGTCTCTCACTTTTTTTTTTTTTTAGAAATATTGTGTTCCTTGGGTGAAGTCTCCAGAAACATGGTTTGATACAGTTAAATATTATCACAAGCAATCCAGTAGCCCAAGTGTGAAAACTAGGCTGTATCTATAGTCTACATGCATCCCTGTCCCTTACTCCTTCACCATGCCTTTTATCATCACATTTCACTGGTTTTTATCCCCAATCTTTCATACCTACTCCCTTCTCCTGACTTTAGCTTAGATTTTCCTATCTCAGTGGCTCACAACCTTAGCAGTGCATTGGAATCTCTCTGACCCTAAACATATATATGTATTTTTTTCCAGGCCCACCCTAGCCCAATGGAACTAGAACCTCTGGGGATGAGGCCCAATCACTATTTTTAAAAGGTTTTCAGGTCGTCTTGACACTCGTCCATGGCTGAGGACTTTCCAGGCAATGCAGGGACTGCCTGGCAGGTCTCACTGGGTGTGTTGTTTCTCCTCTAATGGGTTCCAGCGCCGACCGAGAGTGATCCTCTGGCAGAGGAATCCAATTATGCCCTACGCTGCCTACACTCCTTCATGGCTTTCTTTCCTGATAGGTCCAAATCTAAACTTCTTGGGTTGGTGAACAAAATCCTTCATGGTTCCACTGAATCCATCTTCACACTCACTCTCCCATCAGCTGCACTGTATACTCTTACATCAAAATGTTCACAGTTTTCCTCAGCATCAACTTTTTAAGTCTCTGGCTCTTTTTACTTTGTTTCCCCGACCTGGAAACCCAGGAGATTGATTGGTCCTTATTTTAAGGGTTCCGCCCTGGATAAATGCATTTCTTTTCCCAGTAGGCTTTTCGGGCACTCTTCCCCACGTGCTGTCACTCCGGCCCGTACACGTTTCCCTCCCCTCCTTACATAACAAGGCTAACACTGACCTGAAATTATTGCGAATGCTCATGTTTCGATCTGCCTTTTCTATGTGATTTTCTTCTCTTTCAGAATTCTTATTTGTCCCTAAATGCACCCAGCACATAAAAGATGACAAAGTAAAATTTGTTAAATAATAAATATGCTTGGAATTAGGTCAGAAACAGAGTGTGAAAAAAGATAATCACAGGAATGGGAAAAGGCCAATGGGTATCCAAAAGCTCCACGTTCCTTCCTCTTCGGATTTCTGTCCTAAGTTAGCTTAGGACAGAGACGCAGAGCCAAGCAATCTTTGAAAGGACGCTTTGTCACTCATTAAGGAGAATGGAGTTGGCTTTAAGATGAGATAGTGCTTGTACCTTTGGCCCTCCCCTCCAACTGCCCTCACCCAGGGGGGTGCCATGTCCAGGCACATAACGATGACCATACTGAACACAGGTCCCCGTCAACCATCACAGTCTCAATTTGCATCTTTTCCTGACGTAAGTACTAACAGTGCCCCGTTTTACTCTCAGAAGTGTCCTGGTTTGGTTAACAAATTATGTATGTATCAGCTCTAATTCAAACTCATTCACCGAAAATTCCTTTCCTATGTTTCCTGACTCAATTGATACGAATATTGTGAATGCACACACATTAGTCTTCCAGCTAAAATAGAAAATAAATTGTTTCCATGTAAGCTGAGTGCTCTTCTCCTTTTTCTGGTGTTTCACGGTGACAATGATGGTGATGCTCATGAACATATAATTGGAAGAACATTTCATGGCAATCAGAAATTAATCCCCTCTATTCGTTCAGTTTCTTACCTTCTAAGTGCTTTGAAACTAGTGATAGCCTTGCCTGCGTTGAACATTATGATTTGTGTTTCCTGCTACCATACTTTGTTTGCTGTGTTTAATGCGTTCACGTGTATAGTGGGCACCCACATTTTGGGCCCCAAATCTCAGGGAAAAAAATCTTTTGTTTTAATTTTTTAATTTCGGTTATTTATTTATTTATATTTGGAAACAAAACTGATGATCATATTCCAAGGTATTATTTTGCACACAGATACTGTTACTACTTTCTAGAGTTACACTTTTAATGCATAAGCATACATAAAAGAATTAAAAACATTTCTAGAGCTACAGAATTAGTACTACCCGCCCATAATGTGCATCTTTATTTTCCCCTCAAAAATCTGGGCAAAAAAATGTGCATTGTACATGGAAAAATATGATATGTTTTATCTTTAGTTTGTAACAGTGTAAGAGAGGCTGAAACAGGGCCTGTTTAAGACACTCTTCACAATTTATGAAAATGTGAGCAAGAGGCTATATATGCTAAATTATGTAAGGGTCAGGGAGAAATATTTGTGCGTAAAGACAAGTTGAGAATAAGCTGGTAATGACGTGCTTAGGACAAGAAAAAGAAATGTGGTCATTTCTTTAGGGTTTGGTTTACTAAAGCTAAAGATGATTGGTTTTAGTCTTTGTTAATATTTACTGAAATCCAGTTTAGTTATTTTAATAAAGATTTTTTTTCTCTTTGGAATGTTATAGGGGCATATTGGTTAATATTAAATCTGGGTGAGCTCAGGATAAAGCTACCATTTAAGCCCCAGGCTAACTTTAGTCTTTGAAGTTCATAGTGAGTGACCCTGGCAAGATATAGTCATCTGGTGCCAGAAAATTCCAGGACATCTTTTTCAATTACAGAGATAGATTTTGAGTGCTTCTGTGGTGGAATTGCAAAACAGACAGCAGGAGTGGGAGTGGCAGGAGCAGCTGTAGCTGGCATTTATTATGTGCTAACTTTGTGCCAGGCATGGGGCTCAGTGTTTCGTATGAAATAATTTAATGAATCCCCACAGCAGTCTCAGGATAGGATCCTATCCGTAACTCCATTTTTACAAATGAGGAAACCTGGAATTGGTCAATGGCAAAGCCTGGAAAGGAACAGCCTTCAGTCTGACGCCAGAGTCCAGGCCTTAAATCAATCTGCTAAGCTGCACTTCTAACAATACAGGGTCATAGTAGCTGCCACTTATGGAGTACTACTACATGTTGAGTACTTTAAAGTTATTTTTAATCCTCACAGCACTAATCTATTACTTCAGGGTTTGCCAGAAGGAAATTAAGGCTCAGAGTGTGATTAGTTTTCCCTTTGCAAATTATCATATTAATGGTTAAAACAACATCAATTTATTCTCCTATGGTTCTGGAGGTCAGAAGTCCTAAAATCAAGGCTATAGCTGGGCTATTTTCCTTTCATTTCTGCCTTCACCATCACAGTTCCATTTCTGACTCTGACCTTCTTGCCTTCCTCTTATAAGGACCCTTTAATTACATTGGGCCCACCTATATAATCCAAAATAATCTCTCCATCTCAAGATACTTAATTTAATTACCCCTACAAAGTTCCTTTTACCATGTTAGCTGACATAGTCACAGGTCCCTTTGGAGGGGGCTTTATTCAGTCTAATTTCTCTCAGGTCAGAGAGCTGGTCAGGATTAAAGACGAGATTTGAATCTAGATGTTTTTAGCCTCGAAGTTCACACTATTTCTGGTGCGGATCCCATCAGCCATTCAAAAAACATTTATTGAGGTTATAAAAAGAGCCAGACACTGTGGTAGGTACGAGAAAAACACGACATGCTTTAATGAGTTTGAGTCATCTTTGTGCAGGTGCCTTATTAATCTCTGTGTTTTTCAAAAGCGCAGGAGATTAAAGATTAATAAGCTTAAATAATTAATAAATAAGATAAAATAACTCCCGGGGTAGGTATTATTAGGCTGAACTTTTTTGCATTAAGATATTTCTTTACTGATTTCTCGCTTCCAGAGTTTAACATCAGGCAAAAGTTTCAGAGAGTGTATGTACTCTTTTTAATATTTGATCTTTTCCCTCAGTTCCGTGAAATGGATATCTTTCCTGGACAGATTATAAATAACAGCAAAACATCTAGTTTTGGTTTGCTTTTCAATTCTTGTAAGGTTCACTTCCTTTGCCACTGAAAAATCAGCAGAAAGCTTGGTGGTGTTCTTTGTATTTTTGAAGGTGCACCTATATCTACTTCAGACCTTGACCTGTGGCCTGAGAGGCTGCCTGCCAGCTCGGAGTGGGTTCCAGAGCAAGAGAGGACTCTCTAGCTGGGACAGCAGACCTCTGGGTATCTCGATTTTCCCAGGCTTTTTTTTTTTTTTGTTGTTGTTGTTGTTTGCACTTAGGGGATAGGCACTGTCTCTATTTACCAGTGAAGTGTTTAAAATTTTGATACAGAAGAGTGGAAACTGAGGACAGTATGCCATACAGGACCCATTTTTTCCCTTTTGGTAAGGGAAATCTTGTTTTTAGGGGAATCAGTGATGCATATTCTGTTAAAAAATTTTTTTTTATTGTTGTTCGATTACAATTGTCCCCATTTTCCCCCATTAATCTTCCCTGCCCTACCCACCCCACTTCCCACATTCAATCCCCCCCACCCCTGTTGTCTTTGTCCGTGTGCCTTTTATACATGGTCCTTGACTTGACCCTTCCCCATCTTTTCCTTGTTATCTCCCTCTCCCTTCCCCTCGGCTCACTGTCGGTTTGTTCTTTATTTCAATGTCTCTGGTTCTATTTTGCTCACTTGTTTGTTTTGTTGATTAGGTTCCACTTAGAGGTGAGATCACATGGTATTTGTCTTTCACTGCCTGGCTTGTTTCACTTAGCATAATGCTCTCCACTTCCATCCAGGCTGTCATCAAGGGTAGGAGCTCTTTCTTTCATTCTGCTGTGTAGTATTCCCTTGTGTAAATGTACCACAGTTTTTTGATCCACTCATTTACTGATGGGCACTTAGGCTGTTTCCAG
>PVKM010008122.1:0-39741 GCA_004027735.1 Carollia perspicillata
CATTATATTGCCACTCACTAGCAGTAGAAGAAAAAAAAATAACAGTTGCACATAAAATTTTCCTTGATGGAACAGTAACAATCATATATTTTATGAAATCTTGGCCCTTTAAGAATGCATATATTGTATTATTTTAAGTGAGGAATTAGAAAAACACATGGAAAGCTCTCATGTTTTAAATATTTATAGCTGACCAAAATTTCTTTGTACTCTTTTATTTTGTTTTAATGTTGAGAAAAAATTATCAATATGCTTGATAAATATTATAGTAGTTTTATTATATACTTTAAAATATTTACATTTTTAATCACTTAGAGGTTTTTTTTGCTTTGTTGTATTAGAGATCTCACATTTCCCTCAAATTACTATTAAGTTCTCCCAACATCACTGTCTGAGAATGCTTTCTTTATCTTTTTTTTTATATTTTGACATATAATTTGAAGAGCAATAAATCAGGAATTAAATTTAGACATAAAATATTTTTAAAAATTTTAAACTTTGTAACATTTGAAGGTGACCTGAACTTCTTAATGGGAAAAAAAAACACTTTAAAATTTCTTTCATTCTTTCTGTAACCCAAATTCAAGATAAAATTTTGAGCAGAGTTCTGGTCAAGATAGTGGAGTAGGTAAATTCTGTGCTCACCTCCTTTCATGACCATATCAAAATTACAACTAAATTACAGAATAACTGACCTTGAGAATTGCCAGCAGACTAGCTGAACAGAACTCATAACTAAGGCTATAAAGAAGAAGACACCTTGAGACTATAGGTGGGGCAGAAACAGGCTGGTCACACAATCACATGTGGCAGTTAAGTATCTGGAGAAAAGCTCAGCTGCAGAGGTCCTCCCTGAGAATTGAGGGGTCCCAGCCCCACACTGGGCAGCTCAGCCCAGAGTACCAGTACCAGAAGAGGAATCTCCATGACATCTGGCTGTGAAAATCAGTGAGGACTTCTGCTCAGGTGACACAGAACAGATCCATACCATTGTAATCAGACAAAATGTTTGATATGATTTCAATCTCCCTAACTTTGTTAAGCTTTGTTTTGTGGCCTAACATGTAGTCAATCTTGGAAAATGTTTTATGTGCACTTAAGAAGTTTGTTTAATTCCTGCTTACTCACAAATAGCTAAAATTAAAAAAATAGTAAAAAAATGAGGATAGTTTTAGAAACATCCAGGACAATATCACATTCACATCATAGGAGTACCAGAAGGAGAAGAAAAAGAGAAAGGATTGAAACTTATTTGAAGAAATAAGGACTGAAACCTTCCCTAACCTGGTGAAGGAAGTACACATATAAGTGCAGGAAGTACAGAATTCCAAGCAAGATGAACCCAAAGAGGCCCAAATCAAGACACATTATAATTAAAATGCCAAGAGTTAAAGTCAAACGGTGAATCTTAGAAGCAGCAAGAAAAATGCAGTTATTTTCCTACAAGGCTGCTCCCATAAGACTGTCAGCTAATTTATCAACAGAAAATTTACAGGCAAGAAAGGATGGGCATGAAATTCAAAGTGATGAAAAGCAAGAATCAGAAATCAAGATTATCCAGCAAGGCCATCATTAAGGATCAAAAGAGAAATAAGCTTCTCAGACAAGAAAAGCTAAAGGAGTTTATCTTCACCAGTATTACAAGAAATGTTAAAACTACTCCTTTAAGAAGAAGAAAAAAAATGAAACTAAAATGGCAATGCCTACATACCTATTACTAATTACTTTAAATGTAAATAGATTAAATGTTCCAGTCAAAAGACATAAGGTGGCTGAATGAAGAAGAAGACAAGACCTAGACACATGCTGTCTGCAAGAGACCCACATTAGATTGAAAAGCACACTCAGGCTGAAAGTAAAGGGCTGGAAACAGATTATTTCATGCAAATGGAAACAAAAAAGCTAGAGTAGCAATACTTATGTTAGACAAAATAGGCTTTGGAATAAGGGGTAGAGCAATAGAAAAGAAGGGCATTACATAATGATAAAAGAATCAGTCCATCAAGAGGATCCATCAAGGTCTAGTTCTTGTAATATTTATGTAGCCAATGTAGGAACACCTGAATATATGCAGTAAATATTAATAGACACAGAAGGAGAGATGAACAATGATACAGTAATTGGAGAAGACTTTAATACCTCATTGACATCAATGGATAGATTGTCAAAACAGAAAACCAGCAAGGAAACTGAAGCTTTAAATGACATAATGGATTTAGACCAGATGGATTTAACTGATAACTTAAAGCATTTCACACCGAAGGAACTAAATGAACTTCTTAAGTGCACATAAAACATTTTCCAAGATTGACTACATGTTAGGCCATAAAACAAATCTTAACAAAGTTAGGAAGATTGAAATCATATCAAACATTTTGTCTGATTACAATGGTATGGATCTAGATATCAATTACAAGAAGAAAACTAAAAAGCACACAAACATGTGGAAGCTAATTAACATGCTGTTAGATGATGAATAGGTTAGTAACAAGGTCAAAGGAGAAATCAAAAATACCTTGAGACAAATGAAAATGAAAACACAATAACCAAAAATCTGTGGGACACAGCCAAAATATTTCTGAGAGGGAAATTCATAGCAATATAGGTTTACCTCAAAAAATAAGAAAAATATCAAATAAACAACCTAACATTATACCTAAAGGAACTAGAAAAAGAAGAACAAACAAAGCCCAAAGAGTAGAAGGAAGAAATAAAAAAGATTAGAGGAGAATAAATATAATAGAGTCAAAAAATACCATCAATGAAATGAAGACCTGATTTTCTGAAAAAAGAAACAAAAATTGATAAACCTTTAACTAGACCCAACAAGAAAAAAAAAAGAGAGAAGACACAAATAAATAAAATTAGAAATGAATGAGGAACAGTGACAACTGTTACTACAGAAATAGAAAGGATTATTAGAAAATACTACAAATAATTATATGTCAACAAATGTGACAATCTGGAAGAAATGGAGACATTCTCAGCAATATATAATCTTCCAGGACTGAATCCAAAAGAGACAGAAAATCTGAACTGATTGATAACTACTACTAAGGCAACAGAATCTGTAATAAAAAAACTCCCAATAAACAAAAGTCCCGAACTAGATGGCTTCACAGGTAAAAATTTTCATTCAAAGAAGAATCAACTATCCTTTTCAAATGATTCCAGGGAATTGAAAAGGAGGAAAACTCCTATGAACATTTTATGAGGGCAGCATTACCCTGATTCTGAAACTAAACAAAGACATTAAAAAAAAATTATAGGCCATTGTCCATGATGAACACAGATGCAAAAAACCTCAACAAAATATTAGTAAACCAGATCCAGCAATAAATTAAAAAGGTCACACATCATGATTATGTGGCAATTATTCCTGGGATGGAAAGTTAGTTCAATATTCTCAAATCAATTAATGTGATACACTATATAAACAAAATGAAGTGTAAAAATCGTATGATTTATTGATAGATGTAGGAAATGGGAATCTAACATTTATTTATAATACAAACTCTCAGATAAGTGTGAATAGAGGTAACATACCTCAAGATAGTAAAGACCATAGATGACAAACCCACACTAACATTGTATTCAAAGAAGAAAAACTAAAAGCATTTCCCTTAAGATCTAGGACATGATAGTGTGTCTATTTTTACCACTTTTATTCATCCATTGCTGGATGTTTTAGCCTCAGCAAACCAGACAACAGAAAGAGATAAAAGGCATTCAAATTGGAAAAGAAGAAGTAAAACTGTCCTTTACAGATGACATGGTACTATACATAGAGAACCCCAAAGATTCCACCAAAAACCATTAGAACCTATGAATTCAGTAATGAAGCAGGTTACAAAATTAATATTCAGAAATTAGTCACATTTAAAAAAAATATTTATTTATTTTTCGAGAGAGGAGAAGGAAAGGAGAAAGAGAGGGAAAGAAACAATCAATTGCCTCTTGCATGCCCCGAAAGGGGACCTGGCCTGTAACCCCGACATGTGCCTGACCAGGAATTGAACTCATGACCTTTCAATTTGTTGGACAACACTCAACCCACTGAGCCACACCAGTCAGGGCTGGTTGCATTTTTATACACCAGTGACAAACTATCAGAAACAGAAATCAAGAAAATAATACCATTTATAATTATATCAGAAATATACCTAGGAATATAATTTAGCAAGGAAGAAAAAGACCTGTACTCAGAAAATTATAAGACACTGAAAAAAGAAATTGAAGAAGATACAAATATACTGTATTTGTATACAGCATATACTGTGCTCATGAGCAGAAAGAACTAACATAATTAAAATGTCTATACTACCCAAAGGAAGCTATAGATTCAATGCAATCCATAACAAAATAACAATGGCATTTCTCACAGAGCTAGGCCAAATAATCCTGAAATTTATATGGAACCATATGGATCCTGATTAGCCAAAGATTCTTGTAAAAGAACAAAGTTGGAAATACCTGATATCAAACTATACACTATGTCAAGTCAGCATGGTACCTGCATAAAAACAGACACATAGTTTAATGGAATAAAATATAGAGCCCAGAAATAAGTCATGTCTATATGGTCAATCAATCTATGATGAAAGAGGCAAGAATATACAATGTGAGAAAGACAATCTATTCAATAAATAGCATTAGAAAACCAGGGCAGGTACATGCAAAAAGACTCCACAAAAACCAAAAACCCAACTACGTTATTTTTTAAAAATATATAATCTTGATTATATTTTTTCTATTAACATTTAGTCCCCTTACACCCCCTCCCCACAGAGGTCACCACACTGTTGTCCATGTCCATGAATCAGCTCTCTCATGTCTCCTCCACACTCCCCACCAGCCACGTTGTGCTGATGTGTTGTCTTCTATCTGTCTGTGGTTGTAAGGCTTCTCCCCAGCTAAAGTTCAGTTGGTTATTCAAGATGATTTCTCTACATTTAGTTGTAATTCCAGGTTGGTCCTGGGAGGAGGTTAGTGTAGCTTTCACATATTCTATTCCTCTGCTGTTTTGAATCTCCCCAAGCACATTTGTCTGTTTTCCAACCTGTTTACTCATCTTGATTTCTGCAATTCCTCTGGCAGCACCCACCATGGAAGAAAAGGAAGACTAGAGAGCCTTTTGATGCAACAATTCCACTTTCAGAAATTCACCCTGAAGACATACCTTCAGCAATACAAAACTACATATATATGAGGTTATTCATACTGTGCAGCTGACATGGGTAGCCTGGTGGAGCTTAGAGGGTTCCTGTTGAATCTGCAGCAATCAGCAGGTAAAATCTGGGGGATGACACCTGTACAGGGTCGTTTTGAGGGGACCCTCGCCCAGCTCTGCTAAGGGGCTGGATCCAGTGGGAAGATCACAGCAGGCAACCCAGTCTATAATCAAGGAGAGGAAACAAGGAAGCCAGAGCCAAGCAGATGTGGAACAAAGTGGCTGGAGATGTAGCCAGCAGTCAATTGGGGCCTAATTACCTGGCAGTCAAAACCCTGGAGATGTATGAGATCCCTACCAACCCTGAAACACCCTCTGATGACTAATGAGTTTGAGGTCTCCATGCAAGCATCCAAATTCAATGAGGCTGAGGGGTCTGAGCATGTTCTTACATCATATACAAGAATAAACTCAAAATGGAATGAAGACTTAAAGGTAAAACTCAAAATTATAAATTGCTTAAAAAAATTAGGCAATAAACTTTTGACAGTGCTCTTACTGCCATATATATATATACATACATACACACACACATACACACACACATATAAATTATATATTATAATACTATACAATATATATTATATTACATTATATCACATTATATATTATAGTATAATATACATTATAATATTATATACCACATATTACAATATATAATATATTGGATATGCATATATAACATATAATATTATTTTTATTATAATATAACACACAATATTATATATTATATATGCATATATATAATTTACATATGTCTTCTTAGACAAGGGAAACAAAGGAAAAAATAAACAAATGGAACTACATCAAATTAGATTTTTAAAATTTTATTTATTTTATCTTTAGAGAGAGACAGACAGAAACATCAATGTGAGAGAGAAACATCTATCAGTTGCCTCTTGTATGCACTGGGACCAGGGACTGAACTCACCACACAGGCATGCGCCCTGACTGGGAACCAAACTGGCGACCTTTCACTTTGTGAGATGATGCTCAACTAACTGAGCCACACCAGTCAGGGCACTGAAATGTTTTTGCACAACAACGAAACCACCAACAAAAACAAAATAGAAAATTTTGAATGTCAGAAGATTTTCACTAACAATGCATCTGATAAGGGGTTAATATCCAAAATTTACCAAAACTCATAAAACTTAACACCAAACAACAACTTAATTAAAATATGGGGAGAGGGCCTGAATAGACATTTTTAAGAGGACTTACAGATGGCCAATGGACATTGAAAAAATGTTAAACATTACTAATCATCAAAAAATGCAAATTAAAACCACAATTTGATACTACCTCACACCTGTCAGAATGACTATCGTAAGTAAATCAACAAACAGCAAGTGGCGATGAGGATGTGGAAGAAAGGGATGCTGCCTGGCTCCCTGTCAGTGGGATTGCAAACTGGTGCAGTCACTTTGGAAAACAGCATGGAAGTTCCTTAAAAAATTAAAAATAGAACTTCTGTATGGCTCACAATCCCATTTGGGGGTATTTGTCCAAAGAAATTGAAAATGGTAATTCAAAAATGATATATGCATCCTTGTGTTCATTGCAGTGTTATTTATTATTTCCAAAATAGGGAAGCAACCTAAGTACCCATCAATAGAAGATTGGATAGGAAAGAGGTGGTGCATATATACAATGAAATATTACTCGGCCAAAAAGAATAAATCTTCCTGCCCTTGTGACAGCATGGATGGACTTAGAGGGTATTATGCTTAGTGAAATACATCAGACAGAGAATGACGAATATCATATGATTTCATTTATATGTGGAATCTAAAAAGCAAAATAAATGAACAAACAGAATAGAAACAAACTCATAGATACAAAGGACAAACTGATGTTTGTCAGATGGGATGGGAGAATAGGGGCTGTGTGAAAAATGTAAACAGATTGAGGAGTATAAATTGGTGGTTACAAAATAGTCGCAGGGGATGTAAAGTACAGCGTAGGGAATATAGTCAATAATATTGTGATAATTATGTACGTTGCCAGGTGGGAACTAGACTTATTGCAGGGATCACTTCATAAGTTATATCAATGTCTAACCATTACGCTGTACACCCGAAGCTGATATAATATTGTATGCCAAATGTAATTGAATAATGAAAAAATTGAAAAACATAAAAGGCCATGTCTTTTATGATATACTTTGCTAATGTAAAATGGAATAATAACACTTTCACAAATGGCATTACTTTAATATGAGGTTGAGAAAATTAAATCTGGTGTTCAATAATAGTAGCCCAGCAATTTTAATAGATTTGCTATATTGATAAAAGGTAGACAGACATTGGGAGTGCTGTCTTGTGCCTTTATTTTCTCAGAGCAAAGGAACCGTAAACTAAACAGTTCAAATGACTGTTTTGCTCTGACAGCATTATGCCTATTAGGACAGGCAGAGAGGAACTTTGTTCACTGAGTGCCCCACGGTAAATCGTGAGTTTTAGGGCTAAGCCAAGCTGGCATGCAGAAAGGGGTTGTGTTGATCTTTTATACCAATTTTGGATTAATTGTGATCTACAGCACTGCGTAAACATGCTATCCTAGTGCTTTAGCTTCTCCGCAGCTAAACATTAATCCTTCTTAATGCTCTAAGTCAACTTTTAGTCCTTAGCAGAATTTGCCTTAATCTCTGGCTAGTAAGTTAACTGATTTACAAAACATAATCCATGAGCCCAGAATCTTAAGGATGTGTGAACAGCACAACCTACCTTTGGAGATTCACTGGACTGGCTTCTTTAGCTGTAGCACAAGCTGGTGAGGGAGAAGCCCCCAAACTGTGTAGTTTTGGAATCTGGTTATTTTGTGTTTTAATATAACAGGTCAGCAACTGACCTTAAATTTATGTGTGTGTGTGTGAGTGTGATTTTCTTTTATAATTTAATAAGTTTTGCTCAATTACTTTTCTGCATTATGTTTTTCTCCTTAGGTGTTTGCAACTACTGTAGTCAGTCATCTGAGTTAGGTACCGTTTTATTTTATTTCCTAATTATATAAGCATGTACATTATGATCACAGAAAATTGCCCTATATACTATGTATAGTTTTAGCCTTTCAAGTAGGAGTGCTACCATCAGTATTAGTGATGACTGCCTCAGATGGTTCGACAACGTAGATTGGTTTTGAAATCATTCATGTTGCTTGACTTTTAAATTGAAAACTCACTTGGCTGATGATTCTCAAGGGTTATCTTTTCTCTTTCTTCTGGCCATCCAGAAGCTTTTATTTTTGGTTGTCTGCTTCATTACACTCCATTCAGGGCTCTCTGATGTTTTGCATACCTCTATATTCTGTTAAGGTGTCTCTCAAATTGCCAGATTTAAATTTGCTAAGCCTCCCCAGTTTGATGGGAGATATTCTGTATATAATTGGCATGTATAACTCTTCTTTACCAAATTTTGACTCCATAGATCTTGGTTTTCTCCAGAGAATTATAAATGTTCATATTGCATTCCTTGTACTTACAGAGATTTTTGGAGTTTTGGTTGAGTCTTTGCAGAACCATTGATGTAACTGTTGGACCCCTGTCTGTTGTTTACTCATGTATATGGCAAACACAGCCTGGAGAGGGAGGCAAGCAAGCACAGGAGTAGCCCCATCACCTTTGTGGGAGAAGGTGCATAGACTATTTTGCATGTAGGGACTTCTTCCTTGATACAGATCACTGTTTCTGAGCATGAATGATTCTTTTAGGTGAAGTGTGTTCTGTGGGGGAATTTGTGTATGGTGCACACTCACCTACAGGTGCTTAATTCATGTCACCTGCAGAATGAGCAGGGAGAACCTCACTGTGTGCCTCACCCAGGTGAGGAAACGTTGGAGCAAATCATTGTGGATATGCTAATGCCTGGGTTGGATGTTCATGATAAATCCTGCCCCAGTGTAATTTAGATTTTAGAAAATGCACTCACAGGGATTATTTTGTCCCATTGATCATGTACTACTGTGAAGAAGAGCATTGCTAGGAAAAGATGAAATCCTGGGAATAGGGGGTGAGAGATGCCTAAAAGGAAATTAAAAAAGAATTGGGCTAAGCAGACCTGAAGTGGCCCTCCCTCCCCGGAGGGTGGTCCCCAGGGCAGTTTTGCGAGGGTAGAGACTGGGTCAAATCTACTGAGAGCCCCCTTTAGAATGAGTTAAAATTTTTGGCTCATAGACAGGGTCCTTTGGATTATATAAATAGGCCCATAAAATATACTATTTAAAGGTTGTACATTTATTCTGCTGTGATTCTCTCCAGATAGCCTCTACTCTTAGTGAAGTGTACAACTTAATCCAGCTTTGAATGAAGATGATGTGAATGAAGACATGGGGAGTGAAGGAGTCTGGCTTTCCACATGAGCCTGTTTGAGCAAGCAAGTCTGTCAAGGAGGCTGCTGTTGCTGGTTCCAGGGAGATGTGAGTGGTGGCAGACGCAGCTTGAAAAAGCAAGGCAGGCCAGTGATACGGAGTGCAGCTGCCAGAAGGAGGACTTGGGGGTGACATTTATGCACGAAACAGTTACTTATTGAGTACCTATGATGTACTTGACCCTGTTTTAGGGATAACCAAAGATTTCTGATCTTGTGCTTCCTCTATTCTGGTAAAGTGGGGACAGAAAATAAATAGGAGACATGATAAATAATGTGCTGTGTTATGGGATGAAAATTATTATAGGGCAATAAAGAAGAATAGATCAGAATTAGTGAGATGAGGAATGCTAGGTGGGTGAAATTTCAAACAGGTTGGCAGAGTGAGTCTAGTTGAAATGATGTAACTTGACTTTCGGAAGGACTTGAGGGTGGTGAGAGAGTGAGCCATATAAATCTGGAGGGAGAATATTCCAGACAGAGCTAACAAGGAGTGTAAACGTCCCAAGGAGGGAATTTATATAGGTTTTTCTGAGGAGCAGAAAAGAAGGTGATGCCAGGGATTTGGAGTGGGCAAAGATGAGGTGGAGGAAAGAGGTCACAGGCGATCTGGGAGCTTGTCCTGCTGAACTTGCAGCATTTTCCACCACCTTAACTCTTATTCTGAATCAAATGGGGAGCCCTTCAGGAAAGTGACATGGCCTGACTTAAGTTTTTAAAAGGAACTTGTTTCTTTGTTGAAAATTGACTGTGAAGTGGTAGAGTTTGGAGCAAGGAGAACTTTGGAAACTAATGCAATTTCCAGGCAAGAGGAGATATAGCAGTGTGGATGATAGGTGTGTTTCACTGTCTGCCAAAATGCTAAGTTCTTTAAAGTAAGTTTGAGAGGTTGGGTAAAATGCTGTTGTCAATTGTCTGAATTTAACTTTTGGATACTGTATAAAAGGTTGTTTATTTATAGTTTTCCTAATTATTTTTTAATTCTTTTTCATCTTCCTAATATACATGTCTTGATCTAAAGTGCATTATTTCATTTTAAATTCTACCCCTGGATTCTACAGATAAATAGTTCCCATAATATTCCATATCGGCGGCTCAGAATTTCAAAGGAAAAACTATCATTTACTGGAAATTTCTGGAGGTAGAGGTAGTTTAGTAGAAAGCATTAACATGCGATGCCAGGTAGGGAGTGGGAGTGGGGAAGGAACAAGAGAAATCTAAACATCACAGTGAAGATCTGAAAATCAAGTATGGGAATTCTCAAAGTAAGGAGCAATACAGGTGCGCTTTGCAATAAGAAGATATGATATGTAGAAATTCTAATGTTCAAGGCAGAATGCCTAGTTGACAAGAGAGAGATCAGATTGTCAAGCTCTCTCCCTTTTCAGGGGAGGAGATTGATGTCCAGCAAAGCTGAGTGCAGATTCTATGACAGTGCTGAGTTCCTACCTCCTGCTGGGCTCCTGCTGCTCCAGCTGCTCCTAAATTAAAGGAGGTGATTATGGCTGTTGTAAAACTGGCTGTCTTTTGAAAGGTCAGTTTCCCTAGTGATTTAAAATATTTTACAGGTCATTAATCACACATTAAGGAGATTGGTGGCTATAGGGGTGTCTATCGAGTTCTTGCAAATATCGATGACATAGAAACAAGAATTTTTGAAATTAGAATTTTAGTTAATAAGACATATGATTTAATTTTTAAACATTAAAAAATATATGAGATCTGTCTAGAAAAAGTCCAGCCATTGTTGATATAACAAGAAGGGTTTGCACAACATCACTGTAACCTGGCATCTCAGGAGAGTGGACTGGAATGCTCATGCATGAACAGTGACAACTTCACTGTACTAGTCAGTGGGGGCAGTGGACGCCTGTTGAATGAGCAAGTGTACTGTGTGGCTATTGCAATCAAAATGACTGGGCAAGTAGATCAATGAATCTGCGTCAAATTTTGCATTAAGCTTGAACATTTCTCCGTGGAAACTATTCAGATGATTCAGAACACTGCAGCTCTGGGCAACTGGTGATTGATTGTCAGCTTTGCCATGACAATGCACCCACTCAGCAGTTTTTTTGTGAAACATCAAATCACCAAGGTGGCTCAGCTCTCCTATAGCTGAGATTTGGTGACTTGTGACTTATGGCTTTTCCAAAAACAAAATCACCTTTGAAAGAGATTTCAGACCATTGATGAGATTCAGGAAAATGACAGGGCCCTGGTGGCATTTGGGAGAACTGTGTGAAGTCCCAAGGTGCCTACGTTGAAGGGGATGGAGGCATCATTGTCCTATGTACAGTGTTTCTTGTACCTTGTGCTTTCTTCAATAAATATTTTTATTTTTCATATTACCTGGCTGGATACCTTCTGGACAGAACTTGTATACCTGGTACCACAGAGGTAGACATTCTCCTAGGGGTTTATAAAGATTGGCTCTCATACATTGTACAAACAAAACTGTGCAAATTGAAGACAGAAGGCATGTCCTTGTGTTCTGTTTGCCCAGTACCATGTCCTGGATATAGACTCTGGGGTTCATTGTTAAATTAAACTCAGTTTAATATACAGTGTTCTTTCCATATAGGAACCCAATGGCAACACAGTAAATGTATTTATATATTATATACAATTTGGTTAGAACTTGTCTTAATTATTTAAAAATTGAAATAATTTGTTTTGAGTTATTTGTTTGAATGTCACACAAAACATTCTTTTGCAATTATATAAATTAAAGAGAATGTCAACCTTTAATGGGTGCAACCATATACATAAAAACCTTGAAATATATATTTATCTATATTTATTTATTCTCACCAATGGTCTTCTCCTCACTCCAAATTGTCTGGGAGAGGGAACAAAAGGGGTTTGAGAAAAAGAACAGTGAAAAGTGAAATAGAAAGTCCTAATATTTCTCAAGAATATCCTTCGCCTTTTTATGCATCTGTGCTTTTATTAACTTCTGTAAATTTATATACAGAGAAGCAGTATGGTGTAGCAGTTAATTGCGATCACAGGCCCTTGAGCCTGACACTTGGCCCTGGATCCAGCTCTGCCACCTCACTGGGTGGGGAAGTGGGAGACCCTCTCTTTCCATATCTGTAGTTATATGTCAGATTCTCTGATACCAATCTTATAAGTAATAAAGGTGATATTTTTGCCCTCCTTCTTTCTGAAGTCTATAACTCTTTTTTTAAAGTGGTTCAGAAATCCTGAACACTATAGAAATATCATTTATTGGGCTTTACATAAACTCAATGATTATGCAAGCAGTAAATGGCCAAGCAATTCCGAGACCTCAGGTCTCTTGACTGGAAGCCCAGTGTGGTTTTTCCACTGTGTTGCTTTGGTTAGTAATATCCTGAGCAGATACAAAAAATCTAACACTATCTGATTTGAATCTAACATTTTCAAAATTCAAAGATTCTTTTGAAAAATTAAAAATAATTCATATAATGAATAAAGCTGCTTCAAGAATGCAATGTTTGTACAAAATAATAATATAATTAATTATATGTAATATATACTGCATACCTAGTAAAAATAATATACTTAAGGATATGCATGTACATAAAAATGCACAGGAACTTTTAGCTGTTCTCAGTTGACAAATGAAGCATGCTAGATTTGAGTAATAAGGTTTGTAAGCCTCTAAATGATGTTGGTTCATACTGCTCCATACAGGATATTAGCCCCAAATATTGGTGTTATTTATTGCTGTCAGTATATATTTTTTTATCCATGGCAACCTCTTAGAAACCTGATTGTTAGTTCAGATGATGAAAGATATTATTTCAGATTTTGGTCAAACCTGTCTTAATGGAATTTTTATTATATATAGTACCTCATACTGTTTTAGACCATGCATTACAATTTCTTTTAGAGGCTGCAGTTAATACATAGTCTTTTAACTTCAGATATTCACAATATTACTCTATACTAAATGATGAATACCTCTTTTTAGACTTTGGTTTTCAAATAAATTATACCTTAAAAATATTTTTTATCTTGTTGCAAAGGTTTGAAGACAGTTATGGACTGTGTAACATGTAACCATGTGTCTTTGTTTTCTATGTATCTCATCTAGACATCAGGCCTCACGAGTCTAGCAGATTTAAAGTAAATCCATAGGACATGAGAGAGCATGAAGGAAAAAGTAATTATACCAGAATAGCAATTCTGATCCTCTCTTTTGTTATTGTTGTTGTTACAATGATTTTTGCACTGCAGATCTTCAAAGGTAACGGAATTTGACCAGATGATCCTTTTCAATATAAGAATTTTAAGGACTCGAATATTTACACGTGTGCACACACATACTCATATACTTGCTTGATCCTGGGAGAATATTCTCATTGTTTAATCTCAGCTGTTCACTTAGTTAAAAAAAATACTATTCTTGAGGCCAAGGTCATGAGTTCAAATTCCAGGAGGTCAAGAGAATTTTGCAAGGAAAAGAATTTTGTTTCGAAGCCATGGATTGCCTCTTTAATCTCAGTCCACCATGCAGCATTTCGATTATTGTATATGTTAAGTCAAGTGAGCTGATAGTTTCATGCAAACTCATCACTGGGACTGGACTGACCAAGCAGCCACAATGGAATTGGTGAGTCCCCCGCATTCTCCTTGCATGCGAAGGGCCTAAGCACTTCAGATGATTTTCATGCTTACCTTACTAAGCAAGATAAAAGAAAAGCTCAAAAATAAATTCTACCTTTGTGGTTAGTCGTAATGTGTTGGACTGTGAATTTATTGTGAGCAGAAAGACTTTGTATCAAAATATCTATGATAAAAAGGGTAAAAGGGAGCCCTAAAAAAAACCTTTAAAATTATTACCTACTTTCATTCTAAAGATTTCTTCTTCCCTCCCTTATATTTTTTATTTCATCTCTCCCATCTTCTAGGAAAAGTAATAATTGATATATCACATATAACATATAATTGATACATCACATATAACTATAAAACTTCACATTACAAACACCTGAAACTAATATAACATAGTATGTTAACTGTAATTGGAAAACAAATTAATTAAAAAAGCAAAAAACAAGCAAAAATTCATATAGACTTGAAGTTTCAATCAGTTAATAGCTTCCTTCAGGTATTAATAAAGTAGCTTAGTTCATTGCTAAGAGCTCAGGAATGCAAATACTAAACAGTAGTGAACTCTTAAATCAAACCACATGCAATTAAATAAATATAAGGAAGCATGATTAAGGCTTCTGAATTTGGCTGTTTTTCTTCAAAGCTGTTAAGATCAGTGATTAGTTACTGAGTTCTTTAAGTACGCTCACAGGGTAAATGTCACACACCAAATAGATTCAGAGGAAAGGTATATTAAACCTTTTGTATAAAAGCCTAAAATAACTTTAGTTTAATTCAGGCTTGAAATTAACAGGAAGGGAAGAAGCGAAAAGTGCCACTCAAATTTTTGCTACTTTGAATGTTTGTTAGATAAATTTTTTGTTTGTAAGTTGACTTCAAGTTGATAGTACGTATTTACTCTCAAACTGGGAATGAGCATCAAGTTCATCATTTGAGATTGCCCCTGCTGCCCCTAATGGTGAGCAGCCCTAGTTAAGGTCATTGCTCAGGGCAAGCGTCTGCAGGGTGTGCCGCAGAGCTGACTGAGATGTGGCCACGCTAACCCCAATGAGCCTAATCCAAGTGAATCAGAACTCCGACCTAATTAGATCTTCAAAAATTGGGACTAAAATTTGTTTTATAAGAAAGTAATCTTGAGAGCTGGGAGCCATCCTTTCAAGCATCCCAAAGACATTAAGCTTGCCAAAACATTTCCCTAGGAAGGGGATTGCTTCCTTTCTTGTTCCCTGCTAATTCATTAGAAAGATTCCCATCTTTGCATAAAACTTCATGGAGAAGGGAAATTGAAAATAAATGTAGTATCATTGTTGGTTGGTCTGATGACCACAGTATTGTTTACATTTTAGAATTCGGAAACCTGAGCTACATTGAGGTTAAATAAATTGCTCTTAGGTAACAATAAAGAAAGGTAATAAATCAGGAAAAGAACCTTAAGATTTTGGCTTTAGTTGTATGTTTGGGGCCCTGATCTACACTCTTCTCTTGTAATTTATTCCTTTCTTTCATATTTTTTCAGTCATCATAAATTTTGTTTTATGGTGTTTTCCCCTGGCATTTTTGTTTTAAACTAAACACTTATATGAGCATATTTGTAATGTAGAAAGACAGAACTTCTTTCCAAGAGTTTTCCTCAAAGGGGGCTAGGTGCACTGACGATGAATAACATACACTAATTTTCAGGGTTATCTACTCCTCCTGGTGGCAAAATATATTTAATTTGTGTAAAGAGTCTCACTTGCTAGTTAGAGAGAAATGAGTTAGAGAGTCATATACATATGTATACCTGTATAATTTTATACGATATATGTACTCCTGAAAATTATATCTATGACAAAGTATATTGGTCTCTCCTCAATAAAATGAGAATTTAAATTTTAACTATGACACATGTTCATATATTTCAAATAAATACTAGATAGCAAGAGGTCCACAGAGGTGATAAGAGATGTGTCTGGTGATTAGAGCCAGACACTGATGTTAAGAGTCGAGTGTGTCTTAGAAGCACACAGATTTAATGACATGATCTCTGTGTCTTTAATAGTTATGTTTACACCAGATAGGTGAAAAAAATTCCTTATTCTGATATACAAGGAATTTGCTGCAGAAAAATCTCAAAATTATCTCAAAAAAATAAAGCCTACTTAAAATGTTTTGTTCCTTACTAATAGTTTTCAAAAATGTTTGGTACAAGCAAAAACTTCCTTTAAGTCCCCAAGTTCCTTAGCAGTTGACCCAGATAACCTGTCATTTATCCTGAATGTTGTAGCCTATGAACAGGCCCAAACCACAGAAAGCAGACTGTTATTTTGTAAATGAACATAGGGCAATAGCTGTAGGAGCGCACTGGGAAGAAGTAGAAGTCTTAGTGTCCAGATCTGGTTCTTGTACAAACTTGACATTCTCTCTTGGATGTTTCAAAGACACCTCAGAATGAGCATGTGTGAGACTGAACTCATGATCCTCTCTCAGAACCAGTCATCTTTCAGTGATTCCTATCTCAGTCAATGGCACAAGCATCCACACAGTTCTGCAGCTCAGAATCCTAGAAGCTGTGCATTACGTACACCTCCATCTGCTTAACCACACTCTTCAATTCATCGCTTGATCCTGTGGATTTTGCCCCTGTAATTTCTCAGATCTGTCAGTTTATCTCCGTTTCTGCTGCCTCCGCCCTAGCTTAGGATGTCATTGTCTCTTCCTTGGACTATGACTTCTAATTGGTCTGAGTAATTACTCAGTGTGCACACCACGGCAGAAAGACCTATTCAAAATGTAAACCTAATCAGACCATTTTCCGACATAAAACTCTTTAGTTATCTTTAGATAAATGTGGGTGGGGAGGGATCTTAATCAGAACTATAAGGCACCACGTGGTCGGTCTGCTACTCACCCCTCCAGCCTTACATTACTCCATTCTCCTTTCTCTGTGATGGGGAAATGAAACCATTTTTTAAAATCACTCCTAAGTCCTTGCCACAGGACCTTTATGTTGACTTTCCCCCCCCTGCCTGGGACACTCTTCTGTTTCTTTTTTACTGGGTTAACTTCAACTCATTTTTCAGGCTTCAGCTTGCATAAGTTCTTCAGTGGAATCACCACTGTGAAACTTAGAAACAAATCTCTCACTTAGAAACTTTCATTGTTCTGTTTGTAGAACTTGTATTGGTAACACTCTTACATATATTGGTGTGGTCAGTTACTCCAGTGATATCAGTAAATTTCCATCTCTTCCCCACTATAAACTCTAAGTTTTATCAGATTGGAAACAGGATCCATGTTTCTTTATCAGTATATTTCTGGTACTGAGTAACATTCTTGGTGCCTAACAGTCGCTTGATAAATAAATATTGATTGATTGAATAAATGAATACGTGATCTGTATTTCTGGGTATGTTGCTAACTACTTGAGCCATAGTATCCTTACCTTTAAAAGAGAGGGAGATTTAATATTTTTAAAGGTCCTTACAGAGTTGTTTTTCTAATTATATTTAAAATGTCTAATATGAAATAAAATATAAGGATTAGCGAGGAAAAACGGCTCAGCACTCACTTCTCATACCAATCCATGACTATTGGATAGAGAGAGGAGTCCAGGTAGAGTGTAAAAACTGCAAAAGAGAACAATGGGTACATAGAGGAGGGAGAGGAGAAATCAATGCAAAAGTCTGGAAGAAAAGCAAAGCCATGAGAGATGAAAAAAGTTAAACCAGAAAGAAGCGTGTTTTTTTCCTTTATTCCACATGACAGGAAGTTATTGACAGAGAAGCAAAGTTTTAACCTTCATGTAGTGAAGTACTTTCACACTTGCAGGCTCCTCTCCCCAAACAAACACACACACACACGCACAATGTACACTCACATTCACGAACAGCTAATGAGTGTCTATCTAGTCTGGCCATCTACTTGACTGAGTTAGTTAGCTAATGAAGGATTTATGACCTAAACTCAGGATTTCTGACTCCTCATCTATTGTACCCTTGCCATTCCCTTCATCAAATTAAAGTCTCTATGTATCCTTTGTATTCGGGGATAATAAGTGTAAAGTGTATTTGATCTGACATTTAACAATTTGTAATCTATAAGGAAATTAAGGGAAAGGGAGAAAAGAAAAATCTGGATTGCATTTTCCTGACCCATAAGGAATTTTTACTAAGGAAACAGACTTTAATGTAAACAACCTCTGTATTATTCATGTTGTCTTCAAAAATAATGATTCTATAAATAACACCTTTTCCTAAAATGCACAAGTTGGATTTCAAAAGTCCCTGCCATTGGAACCTTCATTCAGGTTCATCAAATATAAAATCATCCAAACCTTTGACATTCTTTAATCACAATAGCTTTTCAAAGGTAGATGATGAGAAAACACACTTTCATTCTCTGCTTAGGGCTTGAACATTAGTTTGACTTTAATAGGTTGGGATGATTTCAGCTTATAAATCTTCAACTGGAGGATAAAGTTCAAGTAGATAAAATCAAACAGATGTTGGTGGGAGGAATTCTTCATGACCCATAAAAGTGCTATCATCAAAGCCAAGAATCATTTGTTTTGAATTATTACACTGTTATCAAAAGGACTGTAGCAGTCTGTTTGTTGAGGAATTGGATCTGTTTATCTGAAAACAGAACAAAGATGCTATGCTAAGGCGTTCCTGGGAAAGTGTGATTCAGATGATGGCTGATGCACTGGGGCAGCTCTGAGATACTGTGATTGACATTTGTCAGCAAACACAGTAGTCAGGGAATGTCATTCTCGAAGAGCCCAATGTTAATCAGAACTTGGACAAAGGCAGGGTGGGGTCAGTGAGGGGAAGCCATTCAAATTAAACAAGTATGCTCACTTCTAAGTGAAAAATTAGTTGTTGGTAGAGAAAATAATTAATTTACTAAACATTTGAATGAGTGGCTAGTAGATGGTACTGAAACAGTCACCTAGGAGCATGTGTCATGAAACTGGTTGCAACACAGAGACCATCTGCATGGAATAGTTCCCAGTTGTATATATAGGCAGGGCCATGCCTTATAAAGTGATTCTCCAAAATGTCTCTAGTAATTCTATTAATTTGGTTGATAGGACAAGGCATATTTTTCAGTGTTGGATGGGCAATGCAGAAATTAAAAATATTAGAGCATGGTATGAATAAATGACTCTCTTAAACCTGTAAGTAATCATGTTGCTGCAGGGTGGAAACTGCAAACGCCAGAGTTCCTTGTGTAACTCATTCATTAACAATGCCTCCCTTTACTTGCCAAAGTAGTCATATATGTACTGAATTACACTAGCGGAAGAACAAAACTGATGAGAGGTTTTCCTCTTGACTAATAGTAACCTCGTCCTTTGGACTTTGCAGACCCTCTAGAATCTGTCTCCCTCTGATGAACGTAAATTCTTCTTCATCCCAGTACTTTGTTGATGACTTGTCTTCCCCTCTTACATCTGGCTGTGTATACTTCTATGAATTATAATTCTTCTCCTTATTCTTTTTGCTTCAAAATCTCTTTCGAGACTTTAATAACAAAGATATATATGATCTTTTCCTAGAAAAACCAATTATATTAAAATTTTGCATGCAATCACATGGCATTCAAAGATTTCCTGAAGTCGTTTTTGTTCCCAATCACCAATCCTCAGGATAAGGACCACTGATAAATCATTTAAGACCCAGTAAAAGTCCTATTTCTCCAATGAAGCAAACTATTGCAATGTATTGTATAGACTGTTTCATAACTAAATGAAGAGGGCCTCTGCATTTAAGAGGCTGGGTTTTAGTCCTGTTCTCTGCTAGCTCTATAACCCTAGAACACAGATTCTCTGGAATTTCCCTCATCATAAGTTGAGGAACTGCATTCATTTGCTCGAAAAAGTTTATGACTCACGTCTTGTTCTTATCGCCCTAACTAGACTGTGAGCCCTTTGCGGGAAATAGCTGTATGGTACCAGTTTCCACTGTTGTGTAGATTACCTGACTTTCAGAAATTAACCAGCAATCACTTATCTGTTACATATTTATAGGAAAATAGAGCAAGCAGTACACTACTTGTCTTTTTCTCTGATCTTTCTTTGTGTCTAATGCAGAAGCAAAGAAAATTTAACTTACCCGTATTTTTCAGATTATAAGATGTCCCCCCACCCCCACTAAATTGGGGAGGAATAATGGTTGTAAATGCTGCTGTTGAGTTCTGTTTACTTTTACATTGGCGAAATATTATGTTGTTTATGTTATTAAATATTTTACCACTTTTTTGCTTCAAAAATTTTTTTGCTATTTTCCTCCTCTAAAACCTAGGCGCATCTTATGGTCCGAAAACTACAGTACATAAAAAATCCTGTGACATTACCTTTGCTTTATTCTCTTACTCTTTACCCCTTTACTCCAAAACTTAAGGCTACTTTGTTCACAATATTGTATTAACGAAGAATCTTGGTTTTCTTTCCTAGAAAGTAGTTTTCTTTTTCTTTCTGGGGAACATGTATAGAAGTTGTTTGAGTGGATGTACAATCATATTACATAAAGTATCATTTTAGATTTGCTTCTGCATAGATCTTTTCCAAGAACATTTAATTAAAAATATGTGATGCTTTCTCCATATAATTTTTTTCTGAAGGACTACAGGAGTGTCCATCCTGTAGCCCACAGGCCTCATTTGTCCTAGGGTGGCTATGAATGCAGTTTAACACAAAGTCATAAATTTACTTAAAATATTATGAGTTTTTTTGTGATTATGTGTTATAATGTGTTTAATGTGTGGCCCAAGACAACTCTTCTTCTTCCAGTGTGGCCCAGAGAAGCCAAAAGGTTGGTCACCTCTGGAAGAAGCAAACACAATAAATAGAAATTGTTACATGCGGGCACCACTGCTTGGATGGAAACTCATTAAAGGCCTATAGTGTAAGGTCACTGCAGAGAAGGCCTGGTACATCTGGTACGCTCCAAAGGGATAAGCAGTAGAAGTCCTTTGATACCTAGTTGGGCTGGTGATAGAGATGTGGTGGTCCTAGGTGACATCACTAGCAAATTATTCCAACAGTCTGGGGGCTTCCCTGGTAAAACTGACTGTGCCTAACATTGCTGTGCAATTTGGGAACATCAAAAAGGCTTTTCTTTCTCTTCTCCTCTTCTTCTCCCAAACACATCTCTCAAGGAAGAGGAGCTGTGATATGAATTGAAGACCCCAAGGGTGACCTTAATGACAGAAAGTTTATTTTGGGAAATAAAAAGATTTAAATATGATGAATTAAATTGGAACAAAGGCTTGTCCCTCTTCCCTTATTGTGCTATCTCTTTGATGGACAGTGTTTGGTGTTTCATTTCTCCATGGAGCTGGAGTGCTCAGTGAGCCCTGGATGTATCTCCCTTTGACCTATGTTTCCTCCTTTTTCTCCCCTCCAACACATATGCACACACAAACACACACTCCTGATTAAGGGGATTCAAATAAAGAAGAACATGTAGCAAGAAAATTAGCTGATTTTGTTAGGCTTGTCTTTCTTGTTTATTTCCTACTCACCTTGGTATAGCACCAAAATAAAGGTGTAACCTTAGAGAAAGGGAAATACAGGAGCAGACTGTGGAGGTCTCAAGCTCAAAGGATTAGTGATTCTCTAGGACCAATTATAAATAAAGATTGCAATATCTGAAATAAATAATACACTGGAAGGAATAAACAATGGGTTAGATGAAGTAGAGGATCAAATCAGTGATTTGGAAGACAAGGTAGAAAAAACCCACTCAAGCAGAACAGCAAAAAGAAAAAAGAATTTTAAAAAATGAGAAGAGTTTAAGAAACCTTTGGGCAAAATGAAGCAGTAGCAACATCTGCATCATATGGAGATACTAGAAGGAGAAGAGAGTGAGCAAGGGTTTGAGAATCCATTTGAAAAAATAATGACCAAAACCTTCCCTAACCTGGTGAAAGAAAAATACATACAAGCCCAGAAAGTAGGGAGGGTCCCAAACAAGATGGACTCAGGGAGGCCTACAGCAAGACATATAATTAAAATGGCAAAGTTTAAAGATAAGGAGAGAATCTTAAAAGTCACAAGGGAAAAAGCAGTTAGTTATCTATGAGGGAGCTCCCAGAAGACTGTCATCTGATTTCTTAAGAGACATATCAGGCCAGAAGGGATTGACATGAAATATTCAAGGTGATGAAAAGCCCTGACCTATGACCAAGACTACTTTACTCAGTAAGAATTGAAGGAGAAATAAAGAGCTTCCCAGACAAGAAAAAGGTAAAGAAGTTTGTTATCACCAAAACAGTATTGCAACCAATGTTAAAGTCTTGCTTTAAGAAGAAGAAAAAGAAAGAGAGGAAAATAGTTAAAAAAATAAAGTGGCAATAAATACATATGTATCAATAATTAGTTTAAATGTAAATAGCTTGAATGCTCCAGGCAAAAGACATAGGGTGGCTGAATGTATAAGAAAACAACACCCATATATATGCTGCCTCTGAGAGACCCATCTCAGATTGAAAGACACACAAAGACTAAAAGTGAAGGGAAGGATAAAGATATTTCATGCAAATGGAAAGGAAAAAAAGGTTGGGAAGCAATATTTGTATCTGACAAAATAGACTTTAAAACAAAGGCTATAGTAAGAGGCAAATAAGGTCACTACATAATGATAAAGGGAACGATCCAACAAGAAGGTATTACCCTAGTAAAGAATTATGCGCTGAACATAGAAGCACCTAAATATGTAAAGCAAATCTTGATGGACATAAAAGAAGAGGTAAACAGAAATACAGTTAGAGTAGGGGATTTTAACACCCCATTGACTTTAATGGATAGATTTTCCAGACAGAAAATCAACAAGGAGACATAGCCTGAGATGGCACACTAGATCAAATGGATTTAATTCATATCTACAGAGCATTTCATCCTAAAGCAGCTGAGTATACATTCTTTTCAAGTGCACATGAAATGCTTTCTAGGATAGACTAAATATTAGGACACAAAACAAGTCTCAATAAATTTAAGAAGATTGAAACATGTCAAGTGTCTTCTCTGAACATAATGCTATGAAACTAGAAATCAATCACAAGGACACTGAAAAATATGCAAAGACATGGAGGCTTAATAATGTGTTATTAAACAATGAATGGATCAACAATGCAATCGAGGAAGAATTCAAAAGATACCTTCAAACAAATGAATGTGAGGAAACAGCCACCCAAAATCTGTGAGGCACAGAGAAAGCAGTCCTAAGAGGGAAATTCACTTCAAGATAAAAGAAAAAACCCAAACAATTTAGGCATACTTTTGATAGAAACAAGTTTACCAGCACTGAAATTAGCAGAAAGTTGCAGCAAAACCCAGATAAAAGTAAGTGTAAAAAAAGACAGAAAAAAGAAACAGAAAGACAGAAGGAAAGAAGGAAAAAAGGAAGGAAGGAAAGAAAGGAAAGAAGAAAGGAGGGGAGACCGAAGGGATAGAGGGAAATAGGAACAAGGGAAGGAAACTATTCATCTACTTATGGTTCCCTGTACAAATATCTTTGAAAATCCAACATCATGGTTAGTGATAGATATGTGAATAGTTATTCTAATCTCTTATGACCTTTGAAGATCAATAACATTAAATTAAAATAGAATAAATCAAAACAAGAACTTTAAGAGCTCTGGCCATATGCAGGACAAAGATTGTTTTTTTCTTTTCTTTTTTTTTGCCACTACAGTAAGTTTTTGTTGTATTATTTTTTGAAATGATCAACATTTAACACTTAGAAATTTTCAATTAAAACTTTTAAATTCAAAACTCTCTAAATATAGGGAGTTCTAGCAAATATGGGTCCAAGTTCTCACAGGGTACAATTATCTGGGGAGCCTAAGAAGCTGAACTTGCCATGAAGTGCGTTCTCTGCTGTGCACCAATCCTTACCATTCATTAGTGTCATAGCCTAACGTCACACTCATTTCACTTACTTGCCTAGTCACTGTATGCACTTGAACACACAAACAATGTTTGCTAAACGTTTCCAGGAAAAATATGGGAATTCATCTTTTTCAGTCAGAAAAGTTTTATAACAAAGTTATATAATAAAGACCATTATCTACTCTATTATGAAAGCCTTCACTTTTATAAAGACATTATGCCACTGAGTAGCCATTTCCTTTCTAGGCAAACTAAGAGTATTTTTCTTTAATAATTATTTTCTCAGGTTTTAATCATTTTCACTAATTTTCAGGGAAACTTCAGTGAATTTCAAAATCTAGAGACAATCAAATTTATAAGGTTTAAAAATTGCATAAATAAAATTTTTCTCAGTTTATATTAAGAAAAGGATTGGAAGAGGAGTATCTGTTAGTGACTCCTTAGTGTTCAATGGCTCTAACACATTTCTGAGTAGTGTTAAGTTTTCTATATAAGATGTTTTGGCATTTTTTTATTTGACAAATTGCACAGTTGCTTTCAGTTCTCTTTGGAGTCTACCTACATCCATCCATTCACCCACTCCATGTATCTGTCTATGCATATATGTATGTATGTATGTATGTACACACCTAAACTACCTGTATATGGCCACAGGGAACAATTAAGATAATTAATTTTAATAGATGAGGAAGAACGTTCCTTTTCCTCCTCCTTATTATTAAGGTCATTCTTTCACTTACCCGTTTAACAAATATTTGTTTATGGAATCTCTACTGTATTTTACCATGTATAATGCATTCCTGTATATAATATGTACCCATGTTTTGGTCCAAACTTTCAGGAAAAAATATTTTGTTTTAACTTTTAATTTAATTTTTTATTCATTTATATGTAGATATTTGTTTTTGTATTATAAAGGAATTTTAGCATTTACTTTTGAACATATTATGGTGCAAAAAATTATATAACAAATAGTTATAAAGCACAAGAACAGATACAAGGCATTTCACGTACTACCCATGCATAATGCACATCCTTATTTTTCCCTCAAAAATGTGGGCAAAAAGTGCACATTATACATGGCAAAATATGGCATTTTATACCATACCATACTATGCTAAATGTACTAAAGAAATAGTTAAGCATGTTATAATTTCAGATTTCATGATTCACCATTTTACAGAAAAGTAAAAGCTGTAGCTAACTAGTTTGTCTAAAGTTGTATAGTTAATTAAGGTAGAAAAAGGATTCGAATGTTAGTCTGTTAGATCTGGAAGTCCTTGTTATTTCCATTATGCTGCATCACTTTCTATGCATCAGATACTCTCAGGTAATTAGACATAAATTAGCACGGCTTATAAGGTGTAATTGGAACATTATTTTTGACTTCTCTGTCACAGGTCTTGGATATGAACTATGACATATTCTGTGACTTTTTGGACACTTTTTTATTGGAGGTTATGTTTATTGATTTTGGAAAGTGGAAGCAAGAGAAAGAGGGAGAGAGAGGGAGGGAGGGAGGGAGAGAGAGGGGGAGAGAGAAAGATCGATGTGAGATACATTGATTGGTCGCCTCTAGTATGTGTTCCAGCTGGGGATCCAGCCCACAACCTAGGTGTGTGCCCCAACCAGGGACTGAACATTCAACATTTTGGCATACAGGACAATGCTCCACCAACTGAGCCACCTGACTAGGGATTTTTGGTCACTCTTAAATAAAAGTAAGCACAATGGCCACTTTAACTCACAAACACAATCTAACTCAGAAATCAGAATTCCAGATGAATACACCCAGTAAGCATTTCTGGTCACCCAGGGGCATAATATTAAAAAGCAAATAAAAAACACCTTGACAAATTGAAAGAAGGAGACCATAGGAAAAGGAAAAAAATGTATTTTCATATCTACAATGGTACTCTTTTCAGCTTTAAACAAGGGGCTCTAGATTTCTATTTTTCACTGGTTCTTACAAAGGAAGAAGGTTGTCTTGTGTGGAGACGAGACAGAGCGGCCAGGGTACATGCTGCGAGACCATTAGCAGGCACAGCATTAAGTCAGGCCCTGGATGGGAGTGCCCTGAACCCAGGGGAAAGCAGCAGAATTATTGACAATAGGATATGCTTGTTTCTGAAGAATATTCATATGTATGCACACAAATGCAAACACACACAGTAAGTCCTCTCTTATCAACATCTGTAGGTTCTATGACTTGAAGCAAAACAACATATAACAGAACCAGTTTTATCACAGATTAATTGATATAAACAAGAGCCAAGTTCCCATAGGATTTTATTACCAACACTATAACAACATAACATTGAATGAAACAGTATCATTCAAAATGGGTGTGTATATGTAGATATATTTATTTATTTTGAAAAAAATAAATCTATATAGGGTATATTGGTAACATTTTCTTGCCTCTTCACATCTGCATATATAGCAATTTAGATAATTCCTAATTTGTAGAATTGTTTTTAAAGTTTTGGATAAATTCAATAGAACAGTCACAGACAGTTCACGTGTAAAAAATTCCCTAAACACAATTTTCTGCTAAATCAAAGTAAAAATTACAGTGAGTAGATGCTCCTTATTGAGCAAATCATTAATGTCATACTTTGTTATGATTGGTGGTGGCATTTCTTTATCTTGGATGGGAGATTCATGTAGATATGTAAATGAATTAGACACACAAGAGAAAAACTCTCCCAAGCACAACGCAAACGGTCATGAATCAAATGTTAGGTGTACATTTTTACTGTTACTTTACTTGCATCATAAAGAAGATCCAAAGTATTTACAACCTTTAGAGAAGCTGATTATTTAACTGGAAAGGAACCAAACTGCCACCATTTTATGTACACTGCTGTGATTCTAAACGTCATTAACTTCTAAAAAGCAAGAAAGGAGCACCGTGGGTTTCTTTCTCTTATTCCTGCTAAGTCACCGTCCAACCCAGACTGGTTCAGCTCCTGGGCTCAGGAGCTCCTCACCTGGATGCTCCCACGGGATTCTTTCCCTGGGGCAGCAGGTCAGTTGTAACTATCAGGCGATAGCTGCTGTTGAAGGAGAGGGAACGTGCTGAAGAGGTAGTGAAATAAAGCAGGGGTTAAGCAGAGACTGCCCCCAAGTAAAGTAACTGTGTACCTGCATTTTGGCTGGATCGAGAATTACAGCTGTGGCAATTAGCTGTGCAGTTTTGTATGATGACATGCCAGGCCCGTGATTTTCTTTTTTCTTTTTCTTCTCTGAGACTTGTCCCATGGAGAAAGCCAGGGGGTGAAAATGATGTGAGCATTAGATTAAAGCTGCCTTGCACTGCCGAACGTTGAGCCTACATGAGCTGCTGGATCAAGGGCCAGCCCTGGAGAAGCTTTACTACAGTTGCTAAAAGTAAGCACAGCATCAGAATTTTGTCCTTTTCCAATGCTTTTAGTAAGGGTCACTGGTGGTGGGGGGGCCTCCTTGAAAAATCAAGGATAAAGAATAAATAACTGTAAGCTTTAGTGGCTCAGACAAATTATTTTCCGGTTGGCAGACAGAGTGCTAAGTGAGAAGCAGTGAGTTTGTATGTGAGAGTCTTGATTGGTGATCAGTGGCTGCCCCTCTCTGTGCCTGAAAGCTTCCAACGAAGAAACACGTGACCAAGTTTGGTAACGCTCCTTGAGCACACAGAAAGGCACACAGGAAAGATGTTTAAGCACCAAAGGAAGGAGGAGAAAAAACATTTTGTTGTCCAATTTTCTTAGTGTGTGTTCTTAGTGTTGGGACTTAAACGATGCATCTTGGGTGACTTTGTTACTTTATATTCTGAAGGAATATTTTATACAACTCAGTTATTAAATCAAGAGTTTCTTCTCATTAGTGGTGTAGGATTTGATATGTCTTTTATTTACCATGCATTTTTTACAGTTGGCAAGTTTTAGACAGTCAACCTCAGAAAACATTTCTTTCTTTTTTACTGGAATTTCTTTTATTACACTTGTCATGCAAATATTTGAACCATTTTATTGAAATGCTACATGTTCTACTGAGTGCTTCATATATTCAAAGTGGCTATTATCCTTAAACATATGAAATTCAAGGACAAGAAGGAACAGCCCTCCAGCCGAATTTCCATTTGCTGGATGGCAACTTGTATAAACAGAATGTCTGTTCCTGGGGCTGCTGGCAGCCGCAGCCAACCCATCAAGGAGGTACTTGGACTGTTTCTGGTTTTCTAGTGGGAGTGCTGAAAACTTGCAGTCTCCTTGGGAATTTTCACTTTTCTTCATGAAGATGTGAGGGAAGATGTTTTATGTATAAGCTATTTAGATTGTTGAAAGTCCTTTCTATCCAGAACATAAAATTAGAGGAGACTCTGAAAAATTTTCTAGTTGCTCTAAATGAGGGTAAGTAATTTACCCTGGAATTTTATTTGCTAAAAAAGGCAAGTGAAAACTGAACTACTTAAATTGTTGTAATAACAGCATCAATAATACAAATATCACTTACTTATTGAATATTTAAATTGGGGCAATATTCTATACTGTACATGTATTAAAATTACATTTAACTTTCTCTCTGCCACCCCATGAGGAAAATAATACTGTCATCTGCAATCTGAAGCATAGAAAGTTAAAGAAATTGGTCCTAGGTCATATTGCTGGGGGTTTCAGTCTTCTCATACTACTGTGTAACAAAATACATAAACTTCATAGCTTATAAGCAACAGAAATTTAATTCTCTCAGTACCAGAGCCAGAGAGTCCAAGTTCAAGGTACAGGTAGATTCAATGTCTGAGAAGGGCCAGTTCCTGGTTCATACTCAGTTATCTTCTTACTATAACCTCCCATAGAATAAGGGGCCAAGAGCCCTCTAAGATCTCTTTTATAGGGGCATGAATAAAGCACATCCCAAAGACCTCCACCAAAACCTCATTTCCTAATATTGTTACATTGGAGATTAGGTTTTAGCCTATGAATTTTGGAAGAATGCAACGTTCATTCCTTAGCAGCTAGTATGTGACAAAACAGACACATGAAACCTAGATCCACATACTTAAGCATTAGGCAATATATTTTATATATATCATTACAAATGATTAATTTTCTTCCTGAAACTTAAAAAATCTGAAAAATAGTAGAATAGTAAGTGCTACATTTGCAAAAAGTAAAGACACTTCATTTCCTCTACAACTCTATGGAGAATGCTATAATTTATGGAGACTGATTTAGATTCTGAATTCAACATTGCCTTTAGAAATAATAACGAATGAGAACATTAATAAGCCATAAACGGGGCATCATATGTTCAAGGTGATAAAAATCTAAAAATTAAGACAATGCCTATAAACCAAGAAATGGTTGAAAAACAGTGGCATACTAATACTATGAAGTATTGTGCAACCATTAAAATGAGTTGATTTGGAGGAGTCTCCAAACTACATTAACTTTGAAAGCAAAATTCATAGAAACATTCATAATATGATCTCATTTTGTAAACCTAACCATCTTAAAATCTCTAATATATGTACAGGTGTGGTTGGATGAGTGAGTGGGTGTTGCACACATTTGTTGGTTTTTATATCAGCATGGTGAAATCTGTGGAAAGATATACTGTTATATACTGTTAAAATTATATAAAGGGGTTAATGGTAAAGGAAAATACAATAAAAAAATTAAAGATTATTTCCCCAGAAATAGGGAGTGGCTATAACATTGTGCTTATGTGTATGCGGGTGTGTGTATGTGAACGGGATGAACAAGAGAGAGGAAAGCAAAGAAAAAGGGGAAAAGTAAATGCATATAGATACATGCATAACTAGTAATTGTATTAATAACAGTAATAGCAGGGGCATAGTCCTAACTATTAAAAGCCATGAGTTCTTGCAGACAACTGTACTTGAACAATAATTAAATAACTAAAAAACAACAACAAAAACGTGAGTCTTGATGCTCATTTTGACAATGGCTCATTGTGATATTATAAATACTCTTTATATGGCTCAGTTTTAAACATGAGTTTTCTCATGTATAAAATTGAGATAGTTATAGCTTTTTGACCTATTTTACAGGGTTATTATGGTGATAAATGATATATATCAGGGTGTTTGAAAAATCTAAAGGGCTATGCATATATAGGTATAGCGCTGAGTGCTATATAGATATAGCATTGATATCTATGTTTATGGTATCAAAAATAGACAAAACATGTTTTTATTACCTAATATTTCCAACTATTGCCTTTTACAATGAATCCATTTTAAAAAATAACTTTTATGCTTGAGTTCAAATAATGAAATAAGGGAGATAGTTTTAGGATATTTCCAAGCACTAGTCAGAAAAAAAAGTGAAGATTGGTCATCTTAATTCCCAATAAAAGAAAGTCAATCTGATATAATCCTCACAAAATTTTCTGTTTAGAAACACCAGAGCCATCTTGATCTGATAAATTTAGCATATGGACCTGGTGGAGATCATCCTGATGCAAATTTGAAATAGTATCTCTTTCTCTCTGGCCGGTTTGTTTCTGATTAACTTACATTTCAACATCAATATTTCTTATACTGCTTATATTTAACTAATGGCCCATTATAGATAGACATTAAAATATAGATGACAAAGAATAATTATAATTTAAGACTTTACAGTGTTCAAACCCAGTACAGTGGCTGGCAGTGTTCGGCTGAGTGATAAACTAAGTAACTAAACCCAGAACATATTCATCTGGTCTTCCAGGGTCGGCACTGGCAGTCTTTCAATGCTTCCCATTTTGAAGGCATAAAATATTTAAGCGACTGTTTATTTAGGAAAAGATAAATTAAACAGATACCATCATTTCCTGTAATGGTGTGAACCCTCTGAAAACATGCCTGTCAACTGCTGGCATTGTTTTATCACTATAACTGTACCATGCTCTAGGTTTCTAAGTGATGAGTGTGCGTGTGTGTATGAAGCACAGTTGAACCATTTTCTGCTTTTTTGGACTTGTATTGTAAGCATTTAATAATTATAAATATTGTTTTGTGACAAAATGAGTTTTTTCTATAAAATTTTTCAGTATATATATGTTTCTGGTTTGTATCCTTCTTAGAAACTGTTTGATCACCAAAAGCAGAAACATACTCAAGCTAGGTTGGGAAAGGGGGATTTTTGGTAAGAATACATGGAAATCTTATAGAGCAATCTTCAGAATGTAGAGTTAAGTGCAAAGCTGGCTTCATATTTTTTTGCACTCTTTCTTTCTTTTTCTGGTTGAACACTCTGGTTTTAGATTCTGGTCGAGCATCTCCCTCACTACCTGACCCATAGCCTTGCCTTTCATGTGGTTCGGGCTGCCAGAGACCCAGCTCTCCTCTCAGCTCTGCGCTAACTTCGCCACTGCAGACAGACCTTCCTAGCTTCATTCTGCATGTGTGTGTTGTGCGACTTCATATTCTATAGAATGAAACGGTTTGAAGGTTGGGAGCCATGAATTAGGTGCTTTAAAATAACTGCTGGTGGATGAGCTGTGGCGGTGAGTGGCATGTGGGTCTGGATCATCTGGCCTATTCTCCACTTAACTTGGTCTCTCAGGAATAAATTCTCTAAAAATGAGTCTTGGGCAGGGCAAGCATACTGCCTGACTCGACTTCTCCATGGCCCCAGACAACCTCCCTTTTCCCAAATCTTAATCTTTGAACAGTATTCATACTATTGCATTTATCTGCCACTCTAGGTTTTTAGTAGTGTCCTTTCTCTCCCCATTAAGCTACTCTGTTTTTCAGGGTGTGGTAATGTTTGTCTACAGTGAAGGTAAAGGGATTTTGATTATATATACATATACATATATATATATATATATATATATATATATGGAAAATAGAGACATTTATTGAAGAAGATATAAGATGCAAGAAACATTGTGCATAGGGCAATGACACCTCAGTCCCCTTCAAAGTAGGCATGTTGGGACCTCACAGAGTTCTCCCAGTGTTTCTTCCACTGTTCAAAACACTCTGCAAAATCCTTTGTTGGAATCGCCATTAGCCGCCCCATCCTATTTTCCTGAATCTCATTGACAGTCTGAAATCTCTTCCCTTTCAAAGGTGATTTCCGTTTTGGGAAAAGCCAGAAGTTTCAGGGTGCCAAATCTGGGCTGTAGGGGGGCCAAATCCCCTGGGTGATTTGATGTTTCACCAAAAAACTGACAAGATGTGATGCAGAGAGGCACATTATGATGATGAAGCTGCCAATCACCAGATACCCATAGCTATGGCCATTTTTGTTATATTGCATCTCTCAACTGAAGAAGAACATTGAGGTAGTAGTACTCCTTATTAATGTTTTGGCTTGGAGGGGTGTATTTGTGTTGGACAACACCTTCCCAATCAAACAACACAGTTAACATGGTCTTGATCTTGCTGCAAATTTGCTGTTCCTTTTTCTGGCATGGAGAACCAGGTGACTTCCATTGGGATGACTGGGCCTTTGTTACCAGATCATAGCTGTAGACCCATGATTCATCTCCAGTTATGACATTCTTGAGGAAATCTGGTTAATTGGTAGCGGTGTGGATCAAGTCATTAGAAACTGCAGCACAATGTTCCTTTTGCTGTAGTAGCAGAAGCCACTGAAGAAATTTTGCCACAACACATTTCATACCAAGATCCTGTGTCAAAATCTAAGACACAGTACTTTTTGGAGCACACTGATCAGCTTCTAATTTTCACATCATCAGTCGCCAATCTGTTGATTGTAGCCCATACACGTTCAGCATTCTCAGGTGTGCTTCTTGTTGTAGGCTTTCCAGAATGTGGATCACTTTCAACAGATTCTCAACCATCTTTGAAATGTTTGTGCCACACTTTTATTTCCACTGCACTCATTGCATGTTCCCAAAAGCCTTCTGAATCTTCCGAATGGTTTCCAAGGAGGAATATTCAAGCTTAACACAAAATCTGATGCAGATTCATTGCTCTGTTTGCTCAGTCATTTTGAATGTGACGACCACATAGTACACATGCCCACAAACTGAGTTAAAATGTGATATTTTAATTTCAAAGTTCATTTTTACATGCTTTTTAATGATGTGCCTAAGAAAAAAATATTTAAAATTATTCCACATTAGTCTTAGTTCTCCTATGCATCAATTAAGATCACATTATTTCATTATGTATGCCCTTTCCTATGTTTAGCACCCCTGGTTTCACTTCTAGCTACAATTCATTGCTCATTAATTTTTAATTAAGTTTTTAAAATATAAGCTGCCCTCACAAGCACTTAAAACAAACAAACAACAACAATAAAGTGAAACAATTTTTGCAAACTTCCTAAAGCCCATTTCAGTAATGAATATTTGAGACCTTAAGGGTAGAAGCAGTTCGAGTCAGGACTGTGCAGGGAGAAGAGTAAGGCTAGATTAAGACTGGGAAGAGGACCGAACAGTGGTACAGGAAGTTAAGCAGAGCTGTGAAAGAACCATGAGGACATAGTATGAAGTGAGGAGGAGCTTGCAAGGTTGGACAACAAAAGAAGTCAACAGGGAGATCAAGTAGAGTTAGGACTGAGAAAAGCTCAGTGGAAAAATATGGTGAAGCAATTATGTCCACATGTTAATGGTTTACAACAAAAATCGGTAATAACTTTTATGAGGCAGTCTGACAGCATATTTCAATAATAATAAATATATTCATATCCTTTAACCTGATATTCCTAGTCTTGGACAATTTTCAAGGATAGAATCTAGAACCAAGAAACATTAAATTAAAGATTTTCTTCTAAATTAAAAAAATGAGTAGAAAGTTAAAACTCATCTAAGTCTAATTATGGTACAATAGTCTAATTATAGCAATCAACATGTGGACATCCTTATATATAAAAGTTATAGTGATAATGTAACAACTTTTGATACTGGGGTATAAACATTCATGATTGATTATAACTATATGAATGAATGTATAATGAAGTAAAAAAAAGACATGGAAACAGTTGATTCCTAATATGATGAGATTCTGTATGATTTCTATTATAGAAAAGGGGAGGGAGGTATGGGGGAAAAGGTACAGGGAATAAGAAGCATAAATTGTAGGTACAAAATAGACAGGGGAAGGTTAAGAATGGCATGGGAAATGGAGAAGCCAAAGAACTTATATGTATGATCTGTCTATGGACATGAACCAAGGTGGGGGGATGCTGGTGGGAGGAGGGTGCAGGGCAGAAGGGATTAAAGGGGAAAAATAGGACAACTATAATGGCATAGTTAATAAACTATATTTAAAATAAATAAAAGATATGTCAGCAAAAAATTAAGTGGGTTGGTTTGGAAAAAAGAAAACACTGGTTGATTTGGAAATTACAAGAAATTATTAAAATTTGAGACTATTCTTTTACACATTATGGAAAAGATAGCAAAGCTATAAGACTATGTTGTGAATAGATGGAGAAAAATAGAAACTTTAGGAAAATGCCATTTGTTGTAGAAACATGGCTTGAAAGAAGTGTTATTCTTACAAGTGGTAACTTGTAATAAAGGCAAGAATCAGACTATAGTAGAGGACTGATAAAGTGGAGGGAACTACATGCTGGAAAGCTGAGAGGGAAAATCGAGTGCAGAAAGGTTGAAAAGAGAGAGAGAGAAAGAAAGAAAGTAAGTGCACACTTATGGAAAAAAGATGCAGTCAAGACAAGGTGTTTGTTCATTGAGTCATTCAACGCATGGATTCATCATGCTGAGTACTAAAAATGTAAGGGGAACAAAGCAGATATAAAATAGATATATTTCCTGCTTTCACTACCATACAGTGTAGTATGAGAGACTGAGGTTATCCAAATGAACACAAAATCACAAATTAGATGAAGGGATACGTAGGAAATGTATAGGCATTAAAAAAATAGGGAAGTGATGGTCAAGGAAGACCTCTCTATGTCAGGACAGATAAGCTGAGACATAAAAAATATGTAGAAGTTAACTAAGTCAGTAGAAGGGGAACAGGGTAAAAAGAATGCCCTAGGAAGAAGCAGCAGCAGGTTCAAAGGCCCTGGGGAAGGGAGGAATTTGATGTGTCATGGAGCTGAAAAAAACAGAATGTGGCATGTTGGAATTAGGAGAAAGGAACATCAGTGAGGTATACTCTGAGACAGAACCAGATCATACAGAAATTTACAGGTTATGGTAAAAACTGGGTATTTTTTCTAACAGCAACAACAAGGCACTGGTGTGTTCAAGCAGAGTATGATGTGATAACGTTTGTAATTTTCACATCTCACTCTGACAGCTGGCAATGTTGAATATGAAATGGATGGGATAAGAGCAGAAATCAATACCTCTATTTCCAGGTTATTGAAATGGTCCAGTGGAGAGTTGACTTGGGCTAGGACTGGAGATGATGTTTAAGACAGTGTTGCTTTTCATTAGTCAGGGTTTGAGACTGGAGTTCCCAGCTCAAGGAGGTCCGCTGCTATGCTGCATTTTTTCTCCCCTCAGGACCTTTGCTTTATGAAAACACTGCCTTTGAGGACACATTTAATTTATCGTTTTAATTGCTATTGACAGCTTACCAAATACTAGCCTGTAATAAATCTATCATAATGTAAAAATGGTCTTTTAGGTTATTCTTCAGAATAACAATTACTTAAATATTCCATTGGTTAGAATTTTTTCCCTCCTCAAATGTACATATTTAATGAGAAGATTCCATTGCTTTAATGGGAATATTGGAGTAGTTCATTGCTCTTGAGATTTCCAACATGTTAAGGTCTAGATCTGAGTATTCCAATATAGTAACCACTAATTACATGTGACTATTTAGATACAAACTAGTTAAAATTGAATAAAAATTAAAAATTAGTTCCTTTATGGCGCTAGCCATATTTCAAGTTCTCGCTAGCTACTTGTGGTTATGGTGTGGGCAGTACAGGTGTAGAACATTTCCAGTATCCATAAAGTTCTATCAGACAGAGCTGATCTGGAGAGTGTTCATTGTTTCTGTACACATATAAGCTTGCTATCATCTGATTAACTACAGTGATTAGTCTACATTATTGAATAATATTTTTGCAAGTTCTTAATATATTTATAATAATGGTTCTATATTTTTATGACGATGTCTCATTATCTTGTTAAAAATAGTTTACTTAAGTCATCAAATATTTCAATAATACAATAACCAATGTGTTTTCAATCACATATTTGAAAGCAAAGAAAGCCCTAAAGCTAACAATAATAATTAAACAATTAACATCTATTGCCAGGTATTGTTCTGAGCATTTTACATGCATTAACTTATTAGATCTCCAAACCAACTCTACATTTAACTTTAAGAGATAAGAATTCCTTTCTTTTTTAGATGAGAAAACCAAGGCACAGATATCCTTTCTTAAAGGGATTTTCACTTGTTAACTCTGAACTTCAATTTTTTTCAAGAAATTGCTTAACCACTAATTTTATACAGCGTATATATAAGTCAGCTCTTGTTAGGCTATATTGCATAACAAAGAACCTCAGTCTCAATGACTTGCAGTAAAGGTTCATTTCTTGTTGTCTTTGTCTGTTGACTCTCATGTTTTCTCAATCTGCAGTCTAGGTGAAGGGAGCTGCCCCTATCTGAGAGATGTCTTCATTGCAGAGGAAAAGAGAGCTGCCAGAAACATACAATGCTCCCTAAAGCTTTTTAGACTGACTCACTCTCACACTGTTCATATGTTACTGGCCAGACTGAGCCGCATGGCCAATCTTGATGTCACTGTGACAAGAAAGTGTATGACATCTTGTAAGAAGACACCTGAAGTGTCATGGCAATAGACTGTGGTGCAGAACCCTCTTATGGGAAGGAAGGCAGCTATGCTTGGGACCAACATTACAATCCACCACAACATGAACTAAATGCAGTAATATAAAACAAATTTAATTTAGCATTTGGTACATAGTTCAGTACAGTTAATGGTTACGGCTTTCTTTTTTCTTTCCTTTAATGCCTTCATATAAATCTTAGAATTTTAAGATAAAGTGCTGATCATAAAACAGATTACTGATATTTATTCTTTCCTTTTGCCCCAGAAAATGTTTAGTTATTATTTTGTATCATTAGCATATATTAAAAAATATTAGGACTTACATAAGGAAGACAGAAAAAAATCAGATTTCAGATTATTTTTACAATTGTTTTCATTGACCTGATGTTACATAGTTTAGAAGATTATCTAACCAGAAATTATATTCTAAATAGATGGTGACCAAGAGTTAAGATGATTAGATATTGATTCAAAAAGAGAGAAATTACCTAGTTACCTAGGAAAACACTTAGAACAATTTTTCTTTCTTTTTTCTTACCAAGAGAAGGAAGGAAGGAAAGAAGAAAAGAAGAAAGAAAGAAAGAAAGGAAGGAAGAAAGGAAGAAAGAAAGAAAGAAAGAAAGAAAGAAAGAAAGAAAGAAAGAAAGAAAGAAAGAGAAAGAAAGAAAGAAAGAAAGAATTTTAGGATCCGTGAAATATCATTTCTAAAAATTTAACATGCATTTACATATGGGCTTGAAATTATGAAATACATTAAAAAAAACTGAGTAGCAAGAAGCCATCTTGATGAGTTTCATGTCCTATAAAAGGGTTTGTTTAAAAATTCTCTGTGTTATGGTTGCTTTAAATTAGGTTTTGTTGCTGGGGCTTCAAAGAATGGTTTCATATACAGGGACTCTAGTTTTTATTTTGCATATTTCACAATAATGTGGTTCATATCAATATAAACATCATGTGGTTCTCAAAGTCAATAGTTAATTTCTTCATACTGAATTGTAACTTTAGAAAAAAATACATACACAAAAGTTAATGTGTACATAAGGCTTTAGGCCTAAAATACATGCATAATGCTTTGTATAAAAAAACTATTTCCCTCCAATATCAGTAAGGAAAGAGTTCAATGGAAAATATAGAACTGTTTGAAAAATAAGCACAGTATTAATTTAATAGAAATAATATGTCTTTTGTTACATAAATTCAAATATTCATGTTTAGTAATTTTAACTATATTGATTCCATAGAGACTATATGAGGGTCACCAAGGTAGTGATTTGTTAACTTCTAGGTAGTTACTTCTTTATAATTTGTTTTAACATGTTTGCCTTATTTCAAGACGATCTTGTATTTCTGAAATTATTGATAGATGTTATTGTTACTGTAATTAAATGGACTGCAGATATTTCTTGGTTAAGAAATACAGTGACCGGTTTTTGTAGTATAGCCTCTTCTTTAAAAAATAAAGATGTTTATATGTTACTTTCTGCCAACATCACCTGTTCTATACTGTGCTGTGTTGTATCTCTTTACAAGTTTATTCAAAAGGAAGGGAAACCCAGCAAACCTGCCTGTAAAAGTATTTGTTGGCTTTAGGAATTTTTTGCACCTAAATGAAATTGAAGCATAAATTGATCTTCTTCAATAAAAACTACTTTGATGAGAAGAAAAATCTGTACTTCAGAATAAAAAAAGGAAACAAACATTTATATACAAGACATTTAATTTTTTCTGAAGATAACTAAGATGATTACAAGGGCTGCTTTATTGCAAGCAAGAAGAAAATGGTCATAAGCATGAAGCAAAGACATTCCTTGAAGTTTGACAGTCTTCTGGAAAATTTTTTAAATGACTTGAGGATTCTATCTCTTCAATTTCTTTGTTTAAGTGTTCAAGTTAGTAGGAGACACTTGATCGTGCTTTAGATTTTGTGATTATTGTTTAAAAACATTCCTCATTGCAATGAAAACTTATAGTTAAAATTTGGTGTGCCAAAGGTGGATGACTTCCAGGGTCTTGGAGCATGGTTTAAATGGTATAGCACTTGTTATCTAAATACATAGATTCTTCTTCACATAGTTACAATAAAAAATATCTAGAAGCCAAAAATATAATTGGCTTTCATTGGTTAATTTTTCTACAGAGCTTTAAAGATGAAAAGTGGCACATGTGGTGATTCATCAAATATGAAGTGTGCAAATTCAACAGTGCCATAATATACATTTAAACTTTGAAAATAGTATTATATTGTGATTTTTTTATGACACCCAAGAAAAGCACAAATCTCTTTTCTGAAGGAAAACATTGCATAAAATTATACATATGCAATAAATCCTTGAACATTACATTAAATATTTTGCAATAGTAAAAATTCTATATATGAGACCATTTTTAATTAAAAAATTTTGGAATCAATATCAAGTATAACTTACTAAAACATAGGGAACATGATATTTGAAAAAAATTTTAAATAAATTGTTACTTAGGATGTGCACATCAGTAATTATAAGTAAAATCTTTCAGCTAACTAAGGATGTCAAATCTTTCGGCTAACTATGTAGTTTCATTTCAAGAGATAATTTGGTTTACAGTGTCTCTTTATTTGTGGAACAATGAACCATGCAAAGATGCAATGCAGTCATGCTATGTGACACAAAAGAGTTAAGATAGCTAAGCACACACTAAAGTTTGACTCTAGAATTCATTAATTAAGCATATAATGTGCTTTCATTTTAGCTTTTATATATTTGGTATATTATCTATTTTTAGAAGTTTATTGCTAAAACATACTTCTAATACAAAAGTATGCTCCTACTATGAAACACTACTTATATAATTTTAAGTCTTAAAATGCTTACTTGGGAGAATAGAGAAGCAAGGGAAAAGAATACCCATGGCTCTAAGCTACATATACTGTAT
>PVKM010008123.1:0-15976 GCA_004027735.1 Carollia perspicillata
AAGTGGTGTTTCTGTGGGAAAATGAGGGCTCAGACTTCTTATTCTGCCATCTTGTTGACGTCACTCTCTGTATTAACAGCAAAATTACCTCAATAATTTTGGATTATCATTGCTAAACAATAAGGGGCCTATAAAAAAACTATGATATTGTCGCTACCTTCCATAAATTTAGCAAGTGGGAGAGACAAGCATAATCACAGGTAATTAAAATTCTAGGTTATTATTGGATTATTTATGTGATCAAAGAGATGTAAAGAGAGATGTGGAAGCGCTAATGAGGGAAAGGTTAATTAGGCAATGTTGTGGGGAGATGAGATGGTGTCACGAAGGGGAGGGCATATGTTCAACTTAAATCAAAATCAAAAAGAAGGGAGAGCCAGAACTCTGTCATCTTCACAATTCCTCCCCTCCCTGATTAAACCCCGAGAAATGCCTCTCTGGGTCATGGAATGATCCATTCATCTCTGATAATGATGCCAGAAGGTCAATTTATATTTTATAGCAGGTTGTGATATGACGTTTTCCTCAGTATATGTCTGTCCATTGAAAAGCCTTACCTTTTCTTTAATAACTCACTATAAGTACCATATATGAATCTTAACAATGATAGAAAAAAAACTGTTTCTTCTGAGCTTCAAGTGAATTCTGATAGAAAAGATTGTTGAAAATGTTATTTTTGGCCAAGAAAAGGGTGGGAGTATACACTATGAGGTTACTGATTAACAATGGAATGACTTTAGTCTTTGTCTAAATTCATTTATTTACTCATCTGCAAAGTCTTGTTTTTCTTCATAATCCTAATACCATCATACTGGAAACATTTTATAAATATTTGTTGAATATATTTCAATTGATATGCTTCTACAGTTCTGATTTGAAGATTTCCTTTTATTTTAGCAACACTTTTGCCTTGGATTTGTCACTGTCCAGAAATCTTGCCATGCATATAAGCCTCAGGGACAAGAAATTCAAGGAAACAGTTTTCTTGGTCATATTTAAAAGAAAACTGTGAAGCATTTCAATGTTTTATAATTTAGAAACACCAGTGTTGTCATTATCTATTTGTTATCTATCTATCTATCTATCTATCTATCTATCTATCTATCTATCTATCTACTATCCTAGATACTATAAAATGATTTAAAAGAACATATTATATTCTGCCTTTGGGGTCTCTGAGGAGACCCACTAAAAAGCATTCCCATCTCCACTCAGGATCTGAACCGACTGGGAAATAAGCCAACAGAGTAAAGCACATGGGATTAAAGTACCAACAATCATGAAGCGGATATTGGAGAATAAAACTTATGCCCAAATTCAAGTGGATTTCCTAATCCTGAACACCAGAATTAAATCAATTTACTCTTTCAAACATGGCAGGGCTGCTCCTTGAAAATAGAATTATAGCAATTGACTAACCCTCTGCCCCTCAACTCCCTGTCCCAGGGAAAGGGTGCCTAACGATGGAAGGAGGCCAGGATTGCTTGCTAGTAGCTCTCCCTTCTCCAGATGGCACATCAGGAGAGAGATTTCACTGCTGTGGCTCTGTGCAATATCATTATAAATTTTAAATTCTAAAATCTGACCAACTGATCAAATGAAACCAATCAATAACTGATTTTTGTCAAACCACAGAAAATATGTACAACTGCTTGAAAGTTAAAAATGAAAAGGAAATTCAAAGTGTTATTAATTGTTGTGTAAAACAGTAAAGTTGTAAGTTAAGAAAAGAGTTACTTTATTTGCTTTTTATAATGACTACACATGGGAGCACAGGGCAAGCCTGTCATATTTGATATAGGTGGAAAATCTCATTTTTAAAAAGCCCCTTTTTCTATACAGAACAATTATATTTCATAATAAACCAGGACATAAGATAAATAATAACAGTGGGAAGAAGATAAATGCAGACTTTAAAAATTTATTTGTATTAATTTTATATCCACCACACATATGCATGTATCTTTTATATATAAATATATAGATAAAATCATTCCATGAAAAATAATAACTAAATGTTATAGTAGAAAAGAAAAAAGTATTGAATTAATATTTTTTAATTAATTAATGTCTTTTTTGACAAAATAGGAAAAAATCTTGGTCTGTCACAGTAATAAAAAATAACCATATTGTGTTTACCAGTGATTTCATGAATATGGATTTTCTTTATGTTTTTATATAAAGTATAGCCAGATATCTATGAATCTATAGTCACTCACAGCAGATTTTTTTAAGAAACACTTTTCTAATAAAATTAATTTTGAAAGTTTCTATGAAGCATAATATATACAAATAGGTAAGTAAAGTATTAAAGGATACCAGGTAGAAATCAATGAAAACTCCATTTCACACTGAATTCCAGAATATTTAGTGTCACTGGAAGCCTTATTTCATCAGGATCAATTCTAGCATCTTGCAAATGCCTCTGCATTTGAAAAAATGTACTAAAATGTCTTCACAAAAAAAATGCCATAGATCCAGATTATATTCTGTAAAAAACTTCCAATTTTTTCTCCTTCTGCAAAAATCAGAGCAAAAAACTAAATAATGGTGAACACTGACATTATTTGATCTACCTCTTTAGAAAAAGTATTGACTTTTTGATGAAAACAATGACAACATTAAACTTTATCTTCTTGATTTTTTCTGGCAGTACAAGAACATCTTTTGTCATTTTTCCTATGTAATTATCAGTTTCTTTACATTTTAGTGTTGCATGGCTAATATTCTTCATAATTTTGTTCACCACTGACCATCAGGGAATAATTTTGAGTTTACATTTAACTCTTCGAGGCAAATTATTTTTTGCAAACATTTTTGTGGTCACAGAGAATGAGAGAATTGAAGTAATAACTAAGGTTCTATTTTTTAGTATTTACAAAGTGTATAATTATTGTTTACTTCAAATGTTTAAATTTAGGAATATGTAGTACTACAGGACTGGATGTACTATCAGTACTCAGAGGTAGTTGAAATGGTTTACAATGAACCATTATGCACTTAGACTGGAAACTAATGCAAGCAGGGAAATCCTTGTGTTCTGGATCCTTCTTTACAATTACTCTCCAAATTAACAATGCTATTAAAAGATAATTTAAATGCTCTCATGTCAAGCTCATAAATCTGAAGTTTGTTATATTTTACATATATAAGAATGAGACATTAACCACAATAATTATTTAAAGTAAGGGTCAATGAATTGTTTATTTAAGGAGCCATATAGTAAAAATTTTAGGCTTTTTGCAGGCCAAGGAGCAAAACTGAGAATATTTTGTAGGTACCTAAATAACAAGAGAAAAAAAATGCTAAAATTTTTCATCAACCTCTTAAAATGTGTTTATATTATGTTATTATTTTTTTTTTTTTACTTAGCCCATAGTTGGCCAACCTCTCCCTGATTTAGAGCTTAGACAAAAAACTTAGGGGTTAGAAACATCTTAGTCAATGACATTATCTAGAATGACTGCACACACATTACGATTTTTAAAAATCTACACTCAGTTTTATTATTTTTAAATTATCTATAAAAATACAATCTCCTTTTGTATTTACAATTAAACTACTCCTTTTAGGCTTGCATGTCAGGAAGGGGACCATGGAAACTGGCTCATTTACCCCATACAGTATGGCCTCTCCCCCTCTCCTTCATTCTCTCCTTTGTTCTGTCTCTTGGTGGGTCATGGTTACAGTTTTTCGTTGGCATAGTCAACTGTACTAAAAATGGCAGAGCACATTGAAAGATCAGAAAAAAACACAACTTAAAAAGTGATGGCTCTATCTTTCTTTTATTTATTTATTTTTTTACTCTTAGCTACATTTTGGGGGTTTAGTAAAAAAATGCTTTATGCTGTGCTTGAATTCAATAAACTCAGAATGTGGGTGCCTATGTCACCTCTGAATAGTCCACATTACTATTCAAAAAGAAAGGAGGTAGAATATTAAGCAGTTATAGATATCCTACTTTTAGTAAATACTTTTTACTTGAAATTGTTTTATTATAAGATCTAATATGTGCTAAATCTTGGTTCTTTCCCTATTTGCTGACAATGACATGAATACAAAATGTCCACTAGTCTCCAGTAGAAAAAAATGTGGATAATATCCAGAACCTGCTTTTGAATAAAAAGAGGAAACAGATTCCTTTTAAGTCCCTTTTACCTCTGGGATTGTATGACATTGCCATATGATGTCATCAAATGGCAAATTAAAGACACCAATTCTCACTGGTGTACTTGTTATGAAGCATTTATATTGTGATGGCAAAACAAATGATAAGAAATTAAAAGCAGAATAAATAACAAAATCTGACAGAGCAAGCCATGAAATCTCATTGGTCCTTTTGACCTTTAGACTACCTAGAAAACAAAGATGGAAATATGGGCTTCTAGAACAAACCGAATGAATTGTATAATAACATCCTAATACTGAGAGGTTTAGGAGGGGATGATAAATGGCCCGGGTGGTCATTTTTGCCTAGCTTTCCCTCTTAGCCTCTGGAAATCCCCAATTGCCTGTTGTTCAGACATTTTTCCTCATTGTGATGCAGGACATTTGACTTTATCAATAATTCAAATATTGTGTGACTATACTGAGTAGACACGTTAAGAGACAACTTATTATATGAAACAAAGTTTTGATGCAGTAACAGAGACAACACTTGAAGATGTTTAGATACCTCATGGGAGAGTATTCACAGAAAACAGACTCATGTTAAATCAACTAATGTCAAACTACTAGTAGATTAAGCAAAACCAGAGTGGAGTTTAAAGACTCCTCAAAAATATTTTATAATTAAATTACTTTTTAATTATCCTGTTGCAGATTTAAAGTAGATAATTCAAGGCATAAGAAACAAAATTCTAAGAGTTTAGAATTTTTAAAATATAGCTAAGATTAAGAACCTAACAGAATTAATTGATCTCTGGTCTTTTTACCTCAGATGGGAATAACCCTAAAACAGGGGTTGTAAGCTGCAGCCTGTAGGCCAATTCTGCCTCTCCTATTTGTGGAAATAAAAATTTAGGGAACACAAGCATACCCATAATTTACATATTGTCTCTGGCTGCTTTCAAGCCACCACAGTGAAGTTGAGTATTTGCAATAGGAAACATATGACCTAAAATATTACTCCCTGGCCCTTTATAGAAAAAAATTTGCTGACCCCTGGCCTAAACTAACTAATTCAACTTTAAAAACCAGAAGTAATACTATAGTGACATGCAAATGGAAGTGGAATATATCACTTTACAATTTGTAATCTTTATACTGTAAGTATAGGACATTCCTGATATACATTAACTATTGTGGTGATTTTGAGTCCTAGTCGAAAAAGAAACCTGGAGTCTCTAAATCCAGATGCAGGGTAGGTCCCAATTTTTACCATTCTGTTCTCTTTTAAGCATCAACTTTCCCAGTAAAAACAGTATCTGCTATCCAGCTCTCCATTCTGAATAGCTGCCTTCCTGGTAGAAGCAGAGGTGGTTTATGCCGCTGTATCAAGGTTTTCCATTTCACACAATATTGGAAACTTTCTAAATCTGAAGTTCCCTCTCTGTGGTGAATCATATAAATAATATGCTCTGAATAATTTTTTTTTTGCTGCAGTATAGCACTGTGGTAGCCAGAGTCTAAACTGTTTCAAAGAGTTGAGAAAATATAACCCAAGTCTGAGAGTACCCAGAGGAATAGACGTGTTAGCTGCAGCTGTCTTCAAAACAATTGAGAGAGATAATTTTGGTTTTATAAGGTAAGTAAATATGACTAATAAACTTCAGATTCTTGCATAATATTCCACTTTATACTCACAAGCACCCTCATGGGGTACTAAGAGGTGAAATCCTGCCAAACTCATTGGATATTAATAAACCTTACTCATAACACAGTTTTGCTATTTGGATCTCTTCTGGATCACACCAAAAAGCATTTCTCCCGGTTAAGAATTCAAATGAGATTTGTTTATGTCCATGTGTGAGACTGGATTCAGCCCAGGAACTGCAGTGACTGGGTTGAGAGGCAGATTGCTTGGCTGGCTTTAGAATCCATGGCTACAATATGAGAGCAAATAACTGGAAAGTGGGGAATGATTAAAGTAATGCCAAGACGATCAATTCATTAGTTAATGTCATAAATTTATTAGGTCTAATAAATCAGAAACAATAACAAACAGACATCAAGGGATAATGACCTATTTTATTGGGTGATGGTAGAAGTTATAAAAATGTTTACCTGGCATTGGAAAATAAATATTTTTTTATTTATCTGTGATTATTGAAACCCTATCAATTAAAGCAGCAGATAAAAATGCACTGGGCTTCAATAGCCACATGTTCCTGTGTGGAAGTTCCAATTTGACTATGTTCACTCTAATCTTCTTTCTAATTCTCTGTTGTTTCATTTTAAGACAAGCTTCATGAAAGAAGAGCTGTGAAGCTTGACAGAGCCAACTATAAACACATGTTTAGAATGTCCTGTGTGCTCTGCAGAATGGGAATGCACAACTTTCTCCCAGGGAAACCAAAGTAGGTGGGAGCTGTGAACACTGGTATACCTGCTGGAAGAGGAAACCCACCAACAAAGAAACCACCAGCAGATAAAAACAGAAGAAGGTGAAGGAGGGAGTGGAAGCCACACTAACCTCAACCCAGGACCAATCTGGAAAAACAACTAAGTGGTGGAGAAATTACCCAGAACAAACAATTGAACAAGAGGGAGAGAGAAGCCTCAAAACCTCATACACACAGAAGAACCAGCTTCAATACAACCTGCCCACACCTGCACAACAGCATATAAGATGTGGTGGATGGAGTGACTCTCAGTTAACCAGCTGGAGTGAAGGACCCACCAAAGAAAGATGCAACAACAATCAAAACCCAAAGACATGCAGAGAACCAACATAAACAACAGCCCAAGACCAGTGAGCTCAGGAGATCAAGGAAACTGTACCACTGAATCTCAGAGGTCTTCTACCATAGAAGTTCACATCATAAAGCCAAGGAGTCAGAACAGATCAATTTAAGAGGCAGAGACTAACGAGAAGAGTCTCACAAAGAATGGGAAGACAAAGAAACAATCCTCAAATGAAAGAAAAGGAAAAAGCCTCAGAAAGAATGCTAAATGAAATACAGGCAAGTCAAATATCAGATACTGAGTTCAAAACAATGGTTATCAGGAAGCTCAATGAGCTCACAAAGAATTACCAAAAACTATAGGGAAACTACAATGAACTTACTGAAAATTATATCAACATGAGAAAGGAAATAGAAACTATCAACAAGGGCCAAGAGGAAATGAAGAATACAATTTCTGAACTGAAGAACAGAGTAGAAGGAATAAAAAGCAGGCTAGATAAAGCAGAGGATAGGATCAGCAAGCTGGAGTATAATGTAGAAAAGAACACACAGAAAGACCAACAAAAGGAAAAGAGGCTCAGAAAGAACAAAGAGGGGTTAAGGGAAATGCAGGACAACATGCAACGTAATAATATCCATATAATAGGGATACCAGAAGGTGAAGAAGAAAAGCAAGAGATAGAAAACCTGTTTGAAAAACTAATGATGGAACACTTCCCTAATCTGATGAGAGAAAAGTCACCCAACTCCAGGAAACACAGAGAGTCCCAATCAAGAGGAACCCAAAGAGGCCCACTTCAAGACACATCATAATTAAAATGGTAAAATTCCAAGACAAAGAAAACATTTTAAAGGCAGTAAGGGAGAAACAGGAAGCAACATACAAGGGAGCCCCAATAAGGCTAGCAGCTGACTTCTCAATGGAAACTCTCCAAGCCAGAAAGGAATGGCAAGGAATATTCCAAGTAATAAAAACCAGAGGCCTGAAACCAAGACTACTCTATCCAGCAAGGCTCTCAATTAAAATGGAAGGTCAAATAAGGAACTTCCCAGACAAAAGAAGCCTCAAAGAATATACCTCCTCCAAACCAGCTTTATAAGAGATGGTAAAGGGTCTGCTTTAAGAACAGGAAGAAAAACAGTGAGAGAGAGAGGAAAATAGCTACAAAAAATGGCAATGAATAAATACCTATTAATAATAACATTAAATGTAAATTGATTAAATGCCTCAATCAAAAGACATAGAATAGTTGAATGGATAAAAAATCGTAACCCACACATATGCTGCCTACAGGAGACCCACCTCAGAACAAAAAACCTACACAGACTGAAAGTGAAGGGCAGAAACAAATATTCCAAGCAAATAGGGAAAAAAAGTCAGGGTAGCAATACTCATATCAGACAAAATAGACTTCAGAAAAGGAACCATAAAAGGAGATGCAGAAGGTCACTTCATAATACTCAAGGGAAGAATCCACCAAGAAGACATAAACATTGTAAATACATATGCACCCAACATAAGAGCACCCAAATACATAAAGAAAATCTTGGAGGACTTCAGGAAAGATATTGACAGCAACACGATTACAGTAGAGGATTTTAACACCCCACTTTCAAAAATGGACAGATCTTCCAAACAAAATATCAACAATGATATTGTGGCATTGAACAATGCCCTAGTTCAAATGAACTTAATTGATATATATAGAACCTTTCATCCCAAAGAAGCAAAATACACATTCTTTTCAAATGCATATGGAACATCTTCAAAGATAGACCACATGTTAGGACACAAAACAAACCTAAACAAATTCAAGAAAATTGAAATCACATCAAGCATTTTCTCTAACCACAAGGGACTGAAATTAGAAACCAATCTCAAGAAAAAAAAACCCAAACACTCAAACTCATGGAGATTGAATAGTATGCTATTAAACAATGAATGGGTCAAGAATGAGATCAGAGAAGAAATCAAAAAGCTCCTGGAAATAAATGAAAATAAACTCACAACAATCCAAAACTTATGGGACACAGCGAAGGCAGTTCTGAGAGGGAAGTTCATGGTGATATAGGCCTACCTAAAAAAGATAGAAACATTTCAAATAAACAACCTAACCCTATGTCTACAAGAACATGAGGAACAACAACAAGACAGCCCAGAGGTAGTAGAAGGAAGGAAATAACCAAGATCAGAGCAGAATTGAATGACATAGAGACTAAAAGCACAATTCTAAGGATCAATAAATCCAGGAGCTGGTTCTATGAAAAGACAAACAAAACCAACAAGCCTTTACATAGGCTCATCAAAAAAAGGGAGACGACCCAAATAAACACAATCAGAAATAAAAAAGGAGAGATTACAACTGATACCACAGAAATACAAAGGACTGTAAGAAATTACTATGAAGAACTATATGCCAAGAAACTTGAAAACCTAGGTGAAATGGACAAATTTCTAGAAAAATATAACTTTTCAAAACTGAATGAAAAAGAAGCAGAAAGTCTGAACAGACCAATAACAGCAGATGAAATTGAAGCAGTAATAAAAAAGCTTCTGACACACAAAAGCCCTGGACCAGATGGTTTCACAGGAGAAGTTTACAAAGCATTGAAGGAAGAGCTAACCCCTATCCTTCACAGATTATTCTAAAAAATTCAAGAAGATGGAAGACTCCCAACTCTTTTTATGAAGCCAGCATCATCCTAATCCCAAAATCAGATAAAAACATAACAAAGAAAGAAAACTTCAGTCCAATATCACTGATGAGAACATAGACACTAAAATCCTCAACAAAATATTGGCAAACCACATCCAGCAATACGTTAAAAAGATCATACACCATGACCAAGTGGGATTCATCCTAGGGATACAAGGATAGTACAATATTCACAAATCAATAAATGTAATACATCACATAAACAAAACAAAAGACAAAAATCACATGATCATATCAATAGATGCAGAAAAAGCATTTGACAAGGTACAGCACCCATTTATGATAAAAACACTCAGCAAAGTGGGAATAGAGGGAGCATTCCTCAACATAATAAAGGCCATATATGAGAGACCTACAGCCAACATCATACTCAATGGACAAAAACTAAAATCTTTCCCACTAAGATCAGGAACAAGACAAGGATGCCCACTTTCACCACTCCTATTCAACATAGTATTGGAAGTTTTACCCACAGTAATCAGACAAAAAAAGGAAATAAAAGGCATCCAAATTGGAAAGGAGTAAACAAAACTGTCACTGTTTGCAGATGACATGATAGTGCACATAGAAAATCCTATAGTCCACCAAAAAACTACTCAATCTAATAAGTGAATTTGGTAAGACAGCGGGATACAAAGTCAATATTCAGAAATCAAAGACATTTTTGTACATTGATAATGAAATATCAGAAACAGAAATTGGGGGGAAAATCCCATTTGATATAGCAACAAGAAAAATAAAGTACCTAGGAATAAACCTAACCAAGGAGGTAAAAGACCTGTATTCAGAAAATTACACAACACTGAAGAAAGAAATTAAAGAAAATAAAAACAAGTGGAAGCATGTACCATGTTGATGGATTGGAAGAATTAACATCAGCAAAATGTCCATACTATCCAAAGCAATTTATAGATCCAATGCAATCCCTATTAAAGTACCAATGACATAATTTACAAATAGAGAACAAACATTTCAGAAATTTATATGGAACCATAAATGGCCCCAAATAGCTACAGCAATTTTGAGAAAGAACAAAGCAGGAGGGATCACAATACCTGATATCAAACTATATCACAAGGCCACTGAAATCAATATCCTGGTACTAGCATAAGAACAGACACATAGACCAATGGAACAGAACAGAGAATCCAGAAATAAACCCAAATCTTTATGGTCAATTAATATTTGACAAAGTGGGAAGAAACATAAAATGGAGTAAAAATAGTGTCTTCAACAAATGGTGTTGGGAAATTGGGACATATATGCAAAAAATGAAACTTGATCACCAACTTACACCATACACAAAAATAAATTCAAGGTGGATAAAAGACTTAAATATAAATTGTGACACCATAAAAATCCTAGACATTCCACACAGCAACATCTTCACTGATATGTCCCCTAGAGCAAGGGACATAAAGGAAAGAATAAACAAATAGGACCTCATCAAATTAAAAAGCCTCTGCATGGCTAAACAAAAGCATTAAAATAAAAAGAGAAAAACTATATGGGAAAACATATTTGCCAATGATACCTCAGACAAGGGTTTGATCTCCAAAATAAATAAAGAACTCGCACGACTCCACTCCAGGAAGTCAAAAAACCCAATTAAAAAATGGGCAAAAAACTTGAACAGACAATTCTCCAAGGACAACATAGAGAGGGCCCAGAGACATATGAAAAGATTCCCAGCATTACTAGCCATCAGAGAGATGCAAATTAAAACCACATTGAGATACCACTTCACACTGGTCAGAATGGCCAACGTAAAAAATCAACAAACAAGTGCTAGAGGGGATGTGGAGAAAAGGGAACCCTAATACACTGTTGGTGGGATTGCAGACTGGTACAGTCACTGTGGAAAACAGAATGGTATTTGCTCAGAAAACTAAAAATGGAACTGCCTTTTGACCCAGCAATTCCACTGCTGGGATTATATCCTAAGAGCCCTGAAACACCAATCCAAAAGAACCAATGCACCCCAATGTTCATAGAAGCATAGTTTACCATAGCCAAGCACTGGAAGCAAGCCATGTGCCCATCAGTAAATGAGTGGATCTAAAAACTATGGTACATCTACACAGTGGAATACTACACAGCAGAGAGAAAAAAAGGAGCTCCTACTCTTTTGTGACAGCATGGATGGAACTGGAGAGCATTGTGCTAAGTGAAATAAGCCAGGTGGTGAGTGACAAATACCATATAATCTCACCTTTAACTGGAACATAATCAACAAAAGAAAAAAGCAAGCAAAATATAACCAGAAATATTGAAATTAACAATCTAACAATAGCCAGAAGGGAGAGGGGAGGGGACAATGGGGGTAAGAGTTTTCAGGAACACATGGACAAAACCAAGGGGGAGGAAGGATCCAAGGGAGGGAGGGAAGTTTGGCTGTGGTGGTGGGGGAAAATGCAAACAATTGTAATTGAGCAACAATAAAATAATTAAAAATAAATAAATAAAAATAAGAAGAAAAAAACCCAACACATATTTACATTGTAGTTATCACCACAATAAATTTTTGCTATTTTACATTTTAATCTCTCAGTAATTTCACCTATTATAATAGTAGACATGTGTGTGTGTGTGTATACATGCACTATTTTATATAATTTACATTTAAAATATTTAGGAATATATTTTAATGTCAGCACAATATGCAATTATCATATATTTTATATGGTAGTTTAATAAAAATATAATATTTTATAATATTCAATCCCTTATAGTTAGAGATTTATATTTTTTCAAAGTTTTGCTATACAAACAATGTTATATTTACCACAACATAGGTGGACTTTGAAAGCATTGTGCTAAGTAAATAAGAGAGAAAGAGAAAATCCACATGCTGAACTCATAAATACACAGAACAGACTGGTGGTTACCAAAGGAAGATGCAGCAGGTGGGGGTGGCAAAAAAGGGGAAAATGGTCAATAAGTGCAAACTTCTAGTTATAAAATAAGTAAGCACCAGGGATGTAATGCACAGCATGGCGACTACGGTTAATAATACTACATAATATATTTGACAGTTACTAAGAGAGTAGATCTTAAAAGTTCTCATCAGAAGCCCTGGCCAGTGTGGCTCAGTTGGTTGGAGTGTCATCTTGTACACCAAAAGGTTGCGGGTTCAATTCCCGGTCAGAGCACATACCTAAGTGGTGGGTTCAATCCCTAATTGGAGCGTCTACGAGAGGCAACCAGATGTCTCTCTCTCTTTCCTTCTTCCTCTTTCTCTCTAAAAGCAATGAAAAAATGTCCTCAGGTGAGGATAACAAAAAAGTTCTCTAAGGAGAAAAAACGTGTAATTATACATGGTAATGAATGTTAACCAGACTTATTGTGGTGATAATTTGCAATATACACATATATCAAATAATTATGTTATATACATGAAACTAATATTACACATGATCCATTCAAAAAGAAAAATAGTTATAAAGAACATCCACCCTTGCTTTATGCTAAATAACTATGATTTTTCTAATGTGGGTGGAGTAATGTAATCTAAATATCTAGACTCGTAATAATCTTCAGAATCACATACAATTAATGTTTAGTAAGTGGTAACAGTCTTCACTCCTGGCCCAGTATATGAAATGGATCTAGAAGATACAGGACTTTCCAGGTAGAGATACTTCATTATAATAATCATATTAATTGCACACATCAGTCACCAACTATTTTCTGGCTTAAAATGGTAAGATCTACATTCATCCAGGACAATACTAAAGGAAACATAAGGATAACAAAAAGTTAAAGTAACTACAATCTCTGACTGGAGTAAACAGGTAGAGACAGAAAATGAGCCAGGACGAAGTCTTTTTACCTTCTAGCATCTGTAGTTTTCTTACATCTCTTGTTTTATGATTCACTTATCTTGCAGGAATACAGGCTTTTCAACCTCCCAAGCATTTCAGATGTTCACTGTGACCTAGACCAGCGGTTGTAACTGTTCCTTTTCCATCAGCCCATGGTGTTTCCATGTCAATGACATTTAGATAATATTGAGGAAACCTAAGTCATTTTCTGGACTTACAACTAATTAAACTTTGTTCTTCTGTCTTAACTAAAGGATGAGAAGGAGGTCTTAGTATTTAACCTCTCAGTCCCCTTCTGGTTCTAACTTTCTGTGAAACAGACAATCGTCTGTTTCAGAAAAGGGATGGGGAAAAAATTGAAACATACAACACACTGTATCATTCTACAAAGTATTTGAATTGTTTTTCTTTCCCTCTTGTAATAGTTTCCAATAAAAGTGGAAATTATTAAGATCCTATCATACTAAATAAGGGAAGTTCCATGAAGTCAGAAGCAGAATTTCTTCCAATATCAGGGAAATAATGAGATGAATTAAAGTCATACATTCTCTACTTCTAAAAGGATAATTTACTTTTATATTCTGAGTTCCCGTATGTTGTTTTTTGCTGACTGCAAAAAAAGTGTTACATATTAATTCTACAAATTTTAATTATTTTGAATCATACAGGAATCCTCAGAGTGAAGTCCAGCAATAAGTAAAAAGTTAATGAACTGCCCATTAAGACATATAATTTAACTGATGAAAATAAGAATCATTAAAAATTATAAAATTATCTAGACAGTTGCTGTTATAAGAACATATTTTTACCAGCCACCATACACTCTACAAAGCACACCTTGATGTTATTTGTTACATTAAAATATAGAAGTTACTAGCCCAATACTTCATTTTTATATAAATATATTAGTTTTTGTAGAAATATGCATGAAACGATTTGAATTGATTTGCAAATTGTTATTCATATTTTAACACCATCTATTCTAACTCAAAGACAGATTTTTTTTTACCTTCTCATGAAATAAAACTGTTTCTACCTTTAAAATAAGCAATGTAGGAGTAGTAACATCAAAACAGTAACATAGGTCATTCCCAACTTCAGTTTCCCCTAGTTGAAGATGAGCTAGCATATTCACAGACAAGATTCCAGTGTGAAAATCTCATAAACAGAGAGCGATGCTGGAGCACCTTACTGGACAACAAAGACCAAGAAGAAACCTGGTAAGAGAAGCTACACTTTGCACTGCCCCTCCCCACAGGGTGAGCAAAGCTGCTGCACCAAGAGGGCCTCCCCACACCTACAGTTTCTTTAGCAGAATGAAAAGAACTCAACATGGACATCCAGCTTCCTCAATATTCAGAGCCACTTCTTAGAAGGCCCACTTGGGTCTCATCTCAGAGAAATTCCTGGTGGCCTCTGCAGAGCTTGACAAATGGGAATCAGATAAAGATGGAGGAGGAGTTGGAGAACAGCTGGAGGCACTGTTCAACTAGAAGGAAAAAAAAAACTAAGCCCAAAGTGAGCATAAGAAAGGAAGTATAAACCTGAGCAGATATAAATGAAATAGAGAATAAAAAATAAGAAAGATTAACAAAACTAAGAGCTGATTCTTTGAAAAGGTAAACAAATTGACACACCTTTACATAAATTCACCAAGAAAAGAGAGAAAAAACTAAAACAAATAAAATTATAAATGTATGAGGACACATGACAAATGATACCACATTAACACAAAGTATCATAAGGAATTACTATGAACAATTATACACCAACAAATTGGACACTCTAAAATAAATGGATGAGTTTCTAGAAACATACAACTTACCAAGACTAAATCTTGAAGGAACAGAAAATCTGAATAGACTAATAACAAGTAAGGAAATTAAAGAAACGATCGAAAACCTTACATCAAAGAAATGCCTAGGATCAGAGGACTTCACTGATGAATTCTACCAAGTATTTAAAGAATTAAAGCTCACCCTTTCTCAAACTCTTCCAAAAATTGATGATATGGAAATACAATTAAACTCATTTTATGAAGCCCACACTACACTCATATCAAAGCCAGATAAGGATCCTACAAAAAAAATGGTGGGGGGACTACGAGTCAATATCCCTATGAATACAGGTACAAAGATCTTAAACAAAATACTAGCAAACCAATCAAGTGGGATGATCAACCTAGATTCATCCTTAGGATGCAAAGATGTTTCAACATATGCAAATCAATAAATGTGATACATCACACTAATACAATGAATGATAAATAATATAGTGTCATGTCAATAGATGCAGAAAATGCTCTGACAAAATTCAACACCCATTCATGATAAAACTTCAACAAATGGGGTATAGAAGAAATATACCTCAACATAATAAGGCCACATATTACGAAGTTACAGATAACATCATACTTAATGGTGAAAGGTTGGCAGCTTTTCTTCTAGGATCGGAAAAAAGACAAGGGAGCTCACTCTCACCACCTTCATTCAACGTAGTATGAGAAGTTTCAGCCAGAGCAATCAGGAAGGAAAAAGAAAGAAAAGGAATCCATGTAGGGGCCCAGCGGCCATAAGGGGTTAAGGAA
>PVKM010008123.1:16076-39861 GCA_004027735.1 Carollia perspicillata
TCCATTATTGTTATTATTAATCAATAATAATATCAATCCCTCACCTTGACTTACGACCACCCTAGCTGCAGCGGGCTGCGGCAAATCCAAACTGGAAAGAAAAAAGTAAATGTGTTTCTGTTTACAGATGACATATTCTTATATGTAAAAAAATTTTAAACTTCACTAAAAAATTGTTAGAATTCATAAATTTGGTAAAACTGCAGGTTACACAATCAACATATAAAAATCAGTTATGATTCTACACATTAACAAAGTACTATCTAAAAAATAAAAATTAAAAAAAACAATCCTAATTACAAGAGCATCAAAAACAATAAAATACTTAGGAATAAATTTAACCCAGGAAGCTAAAAATATCTGTATACTGAAAAGTATTAAAAAAATGTATGAAAGAAACAGAAAAAAATACCAAAAAGGGAGGATAACCTGTGTTCAAGGAACAGAATAATTATTATTATTAAAATATCCATATTATTCAAAGTTTCTATAGCTTCAATGCCATCCCTGATAAGATTCCAATGTCATTTTTAGAAGCTCAATAATTGTTGATTTCTTTACTCTAAATTCCCTTGATCTTCCACCTTTTTATTTAAATGGACGAGTGAGGAAAGAAAACATAATTCTACTTGAAAGCTGGAAAAGATTTTCTCATGAGTGATCCACATGTTCAAATGCTTCTTGTACAGAGATTTGTACAGCTAGAGATTTTGTACAGCTAAAGATTTTATGTTTTCCTTTCTCTGGGAAAAGATTGTGTCATGAAAGATGCATTAAATCTTTGTGATACATACCCTTTAAGTGGTGAAAGATTTTTAATGTATAATGGTTTTATCTCTACCTCAAAGCACAAGAGATGCCAACCAGAGACATTTTTTACAGATGTTTTATAGGAAAATTTTAGTTTAATACTACATATTAAACCTGAAAAATTGGTTCTATTATTTGAACTTTCATTTTATATGTTTAATAAAATGAAGGTATTTATTTTACAAGTTGTTATGGAGATCAAATGACATAAAATTAAAGTAATTTGAAGATAAATACCACATAAATGATATAATTTGGGTCTTACAATCTGTTAATAACTCAAAAGTAGTTACTTTTTTCAAAGAATACAAGCAAACAATTAATAATAAACAGGCTAGCCTAAGATTCTCCATAGCAACATACTGTGCCAAAAGGCAAGTAAGAATGGCTATGTTATGAATGAAAGAAGTTATGACTCAAGATATTACAACTAGACACTATAACCATTAGTCATAAAAGCAATAAATAGATATTCTCAAAGGTTAAGTAACTTGAAGAATTCATCATCTGAGAACATGTCTTTTAAAAAAAAGTCCATCAAATAATCAAGTTAATTGAGTCCAAGACAAATAAATGTGAGGGAAAACCTGTCAGAGAATGACTGGATAAATTAATGACTAATTTGAACATGCATATAAACAAGCATGGAAATTATCACTAAAAATATAAATGTTAAAAAAGTAAAATATTGTTAAAATATAAGTATAAAATATAAATTATATTAACAATATAAAGCAGTTATTACAAATTTTAAAAATTAAAAAATCAAGCTATAAGGGACATAAATTTGATCACATGTTAATTAGTTCAGTAAATAACTTAAATATGGTATTTAAAGATAATAATTTAAAGCTAATAGTTTTTATTGACTTTTTCTAGTCTTACAAGTATCTTTCGAGGAAATAATTATTTTAGTGAGAAAATATTTATAGGAAAGTTCAGTATTTGTTTGAATTTTACTTTGGGTTTTTTATTTTGTAAAACTGAATTTAAAATATTTTATTTTAAAGTATCAAGGTTAAATATGATTTCATTTTATGAATATTTATTTAAAATCTATTTTTACCTTAATTTTTTCTTTCTTATAAAGGCTGCAAAAGCTAATTCCTCACTTTTTTTTTGCTCCATTTCCAGCTAGAAGTGAAACTTTAATATAGTTCTGGCCCATGAGCCTTAAGCAAACATTTGTTGGAGGTAATAATTGTCTGGAAAAAATCAATTTTCAATTTTTAAACAATGCTTTTAATCAATGTTTTTGACTTAACTCATGTTAAAATAAATGCAACTATTCTTTTTTCTATAATTTGATACAGCTATCTCTTCACATTGGTCTACATTAAAGAGGTTTTAGAGTTGACGACACATTAAACTGAGCATTTTTAAGATCATATAATTTAACCAACTGAAATACCTAGTGCTTCTTTTTGGTTTGGTTGTTTTTGCCTTGTAATTTAGTTCATAACATTCTACTTCAAGTTAAAAAAGATAGTTGTATTATTTGTGAAACAGATTCGTGAAGCAGAAATAGTTTATGAGGAATACTAACCTCACTGGCTCTGAGTGAAACACATTCCGTGAGTATTAGTTAACACGTCTGTAATTACGCCACTAATCTCTCCTCTGTACAAGGATCAAATGCAGTTAAACAGGTTGGTTTTATTAGTACTGTTGTACAATTTCAGTGAAAAATCTCAAACTAAAATTAAGATCTTTGAGACTACTCAAAGTATGTGGGAGTTCCCCCTTTTTCTTCCCCTAAAATGCTGTCTCATGAAATTCCTGATCTGTTTGTGTCTTTGTTCCTCTGTTTCAAAGTTGTTTCATGGAATTCCTTCCAAAATATGATAAGGAACAGATACAAAAATGTTCAGTAGGATGAGAGAACAGAATAAAAGCTCTGATGAATAACATACATCTGATGTAGCAGTAACCTTAAAGAGAGCTTCTGAAGTCTACACGTTTCTGTTAACTTGTTATATTCTTTGATAATTCTTTCTTGTTTCTTGATCTGTAAAGGATAAAGATGACAGAAACCTAAACAATAAGGGGAAATTTAGGGGCAGAAAAATTACTATGTGAACATGAAAAAAAAAGTGGCAGCATTTTTCCCCAGGGTTGGGGGTGGGGCAGAGAAGATGAACCAGGCAATGATTTCCTCATTATTCCTTGTGGTAATAATCATAAATTAGGATCAGGTATGTCTATAATCTAAAGATATAGAATTTACTACATAAGGTCTGCCCATAAAAAGCCCAGCCATTGGTTATATAATGAGAACAGTTTGTGTGACTTTGATGTAACTTGGCAGCCAAGGAGAATGGATTGGAATGTGCATGCATGAACAATGACAACTTCACTATATTAGTCAGTGGGGGCAGTACACACTGTTGAGTGAGCTTGTGTACTGTGTAGCCATTGCATTCAAAATGACTGAGTATACAGAGGAATGAATCTGCATTAAATTTTGTGTTAAGCTTGAACATTCCTCCACAGAACCTATCCAGATGATTCAGAAGGCCACAGCTATTGGCAACTGGTGACTGGCAGCTTCATCACAACAATGTGCCCACTCATGAGTCTCATGCAGGGTTTTTCGGCCAATCGTCAAGTCACCCGGGTGACTCAGCCCCCATAGAGCCCAGATTTAATGCCCTACAACTTCTGATTTTCCCAAAACTAAAATCACCTTTAAAAGGGAAGGAAGAGATTTTAGACCATCGGTGAGATTCAGGAAAATATGACAGTGACTGATGGCAACTGGGAGAACTGTGTATGTACCAAGGTGCCTACTTTGAAGGGGACTGAGGAGTCATTGTCCTATGTACAATATTTCCTGTATCTTGTATCTTCTTCAATAACTTTTAAAGTCTCTATTTTTCATATTATATGGCTGCATACCTTTTGGACAGACTGTGTGTGTGTGTGTGTGTGTGTGTGTGTGTGTGTGTGTGTGTGTGTGTGTGGTTAGCTAGATTTATCTGCTACAATTCTCTGAAAAACAGAAAAATGTATCTTAGAGCAAATGTAGGATTGCATACCTTTGGCTGAACATAGCAAAGCACAAAAAAACCCAATTATACCCCATGTTGTGAAATTATTTTAAATTTCTACTTTTAATTCTTGTTGGATAAACTTCTGATTAACTGTTCAAAATGTGTTATTAAAAGTCTGTCAGAACTCCTGGGGTCATTAACTCTCTGTGGAATACCTTACCAGCTACAAAGCCCTATCTCTTCTAATAGCTGATGTGTGTGTGGTGGAGTGGAGAGTATTGGAGGAGAATGAGAAAGCACCCACATCGCAGACCCTCCACTGGCATATTTGCTTCCATATAATCCCCCTTCCATCCTTCCACCATAGAACTTACCAGATAATATTAAATAAATGCTGATGAATTAGTTACTAAATGAAGCTGGGAGAGCCTCTTTAATGTTCAGGGACCCACATTCAGGGTTGAAAGGGGAAAAGACAAACTCCATCAGATAGCTAGGATGCCCTGTGAATAACAGACCCAGGGAGGCCCTGGGAGCTATCCAAGGTACTACCCAGACACAGCTTAACCTCTGTTCCAATTCTGGTTAGTTTATCTTTGGGAAGTAAAATTTTGGGGAAAGAAGGAAGAAGTGTACTTTTACCTACTATAAGTTCAAGTCCTGCCTTTGACTGTTACAGGTTATGCACACCTCGAAAAGTTATTTAATCTAATCAGCAATTCACCTGGAAATGGACATGACACTGCCTATCTCACAGGATCATATGTTGTGATGCTTAAATTGGTTAACACATGCAAAACATTTAACACAGGGCCTAGCACAGAATAAATACTTTATAAATGTTAACTCATTATTATTTATATATTCAAAAGATAATGCATGACTCATGTATCCATTCCCAGAACTATTAAATGTTCTATTTCTTTACATCAGCCCCAAATTTAATTCCTCTTTTCCTATTAAAATATTGTACTCCATATGGACAGAAAGTATGTCCGCTTTTATCTATCACTTGCCCAGTACGTGGTCCAAAGTAGACTTTCAATGCACTGAGCTGAAAATTGAATAAATGAAGGTTGGAAATAATGAAGTTGCCATGAAGAAAACAGAGGCCGCATTGCCAAAGCTATCTGAAAGAGGAGGAAATGTGCACAGTATGCCAGCTTAAGAAAAAAGAGAGCCAGGGGCTTTACCAAAACATGATCATGCATTTGCTGCTACCTATCAGAAATCCCTTTGAAGCATTTTTGAAGCATAAAATTATATTATAAATCTGTAAGCCAATTTTCACAATGAAATGGATTGGGAACCAAGGTATTTTACAGCTTTGTCTTAGACCTGCCTGACCCTACAAGTTTCTCTAAGTTTGTAGACTTTATCCCAGCATGACACATGCAGCATAGCATAAAAAAACAAGCCATTTACACCTGTTTGCTTTTTCTCTTTAGTTGTCCTATCATTTATTCTTCTCTTCCTGTTGGATATCAGTGAAAAGAGACAACAGCTGATTTATAATAATCAAAAATGAAGATTCTGCTTGAAACTAAGTACTATACATACACAGGTATGATTTACAGGGCGATTGACTCTGACATCTTGCAGAAACCACAGACTTCCTTACTGATGACTGTGACAACTGTGCTAAACCAGAGCTGAGAAGCTAACGATTCTTCCTCTGCATAAAAGAATTGCATAGCTACACTGACTTGCATTTTAGTGGCATAGAAATTTCCACTCCTAGAGAAAAAATAGTCAAGTTTTTTAATTTAAGTTTTTAAAGGCTGGTAGGACTGGCTGCAGGGGCCAGTAAGAAGGAAAATATGGGTCCTATAAGTTGTCATCTAAGCCATTAGAAATAATTTCCAAAGTCCTAATTCAAATTAAGAATCAGTCATATTATAATGATTCATGTTTCTATAAATTGCCTCTGGTTTTTCATGCTCATTTCAAAGAAAATGAATATAAAAATAAATGTACCGTTTCATAGCTTTGGAGAACTCTGTCCACTTCATTGACTTCATGACACCTTTAGGAAATGCACCTTCTTGTAAATATAGATATTCCACCCTCCTCAATAAAGAGGATAGAGTTAAGTGACTTCTGGAATATTGGAAATTTGAATACTGAATGATTGATATGAACTAGAAGATAAGGTATAGTCCAAACCACTTTAAAGAGACTGAGTGGATTTAAAGGTATAAAGATATTATAATACAATTAATGGCACAGATATTATTTTGAAGTATGTGTCTCTCATAATTTGGGGATTAACGTAAAACATAAAAGGTATATACAGTGAAACAAATGTAAAGTCATCACCTAGTGTTATAGAGAGAAGCAGTAACCAGAAAACATTTAATTTCTTGTGAGGGGCTTAAGTCTCTTATGGGAACAGATGATTATCACAGCTTAATTTTATTACCTATTTAAATAAATCAAACAACTCTTGCTCCAATTTTATGGTATCTGAACAATCTGATTTCCTGAATAGAGATTTCTGAACAGAGGTGATAGGCAGAACGGCCAACCTAACTATTCTTAGTTCATACAATGTTGTAAATCACTGTGAGTTACACGGGTAGACAACTTGTTTTAATATCAGCCTTTTATTATGTTCATTGTTATGAGTTTCCTAAAGACAGATTCACTTTCATGGCACGGAATAAATCAAGTTTGGGGTTCCGCAATCCATTCCTAGTTGACATAAAAGCAAAGCACAGCTTTCGAGTTACCTGTGCCAGGACCTAAGACAACCAGGCTTTTCTTAGATGCAATCTGACCTTTCATTGCCACCAAAATTGCAATGAGAAGCACCATAAAGAATTCTCCCAGATGTGACCTTAAGAAATAGAGATATGACTCTTGTTACAGGTTCTACTTTGGCTAAACAAACCACTCTTCATGGAATAGAATAACAAACATGTTACCTTCAAGGATCCTCTAGGCCAGGAATTGGGAGGACACAGTAGAGAGGTCTTGTTTCTTTTTCAGGAGACTTAGTTGAAAAGACTTAAATGGCTGAGGGTAACTTTCATTCTTGAGCACCAAAATTATGTGCAAAAATCTTTGCTGACAGCTTGGGCACTTAGGCTGAAAAGATTCAAAGGACCAGGGCCACTGGGACTATCGACCAGAGCACCTTTTACCTACATTTGGTTTCTTCCTGTGGCTCGTGATTTCCAGAGCATGGGAATGTTGCCTCTGGGAAGCGGCACCATCTGATGTGGAAGCAACTAGAGAGTGGTCATGCCTAGAAGGTCAAAGAGACGGGCACAGTCACTTTCTGACCCAGCTTCAGACACCATGCAGTTTCACTTCTACTAAATGCTATTATTGAACTCATTTACAATAAATCACTAAGGTTAACTCACAATTGTATTTTTCTCCATAGCACAAATTTGTATGTTATCACTTCATTGTTTACTGTCTGTGTCTCTGCACTAAAATATAACTTCGTGAAGGCAAAAAAGTTATTGTTTATTCATTGATGTATTCTCAGCATTTAACACTGTCCTGGCACAAAATGAGTACTAATAAATCATTACTGCTCGAATTAATAAATTTTCCTGCTTCCCTTGATAGGTATTAAAATAAGCATAAATATTTATAACACGGAGACACATTGCATTTTCAAAGCTGAAAGTAATAATATTGAACTTGAAATCTGTGGTTCTAAATAATGTTTCATAGAACACCAGGTAAGAATATGTTGCACAAAATAAATTTTGTAGTTAAGTATGTGTGGGAAACACGGTGCCAGTTAACTCCTTGAAAATTACTCTGCTCTTTAGCATATTAAAGGCTCTGAGAAATCTTAGCAATAAAAACAAAACCTTAAATTGTATTCTACTCATTTTCTCTCAATGTATCACACACCATCTCTATAACAGAGATGTTACTTAACTCTCCTGAAGTTCCTTTTGCACAGAACACATTTTAATCCACCCTCTCATCCTAATTTACTTATAAGTGATTTCTTAATATCAAGGTACCACAAGGATATAAAAATGAGGGCCCATTCTCCATAGATGTCATAATATGGCTATAGAATTCAAGTTACTTACTTAAGGTCATAAGAAAAGTTACTGGAAAGCTGAAAACTAAAGCCTAGGCCTGCTTCCTATTAGTGAAACGTTTCTTTTAGAACACCATGGGCTGTTGAGATTCATAGACACAATCCTACCTTGGACTCATCATGGACAGATGGTTATTCTCTTTTTAAAACCCCTTGAGAGATGTAATTTGTAATCTCCCTCAGTAGCCTGTCCCATTATTTATCAAGTCAAACTCAGCTTGCAATAGGGTGGGATTCCATTCCAGAGGGAAAGCATTTTCTTTGTCTGATTTTAAATGTTCCATTAGAAAAATAATTTATGATAACTTCACAAGCACAGTTTGCACTTGTGCCTTGGCCAGTAGGGTGGTGGAGCTTGGAGCTTGGAGCTTGGAGCAGTGTCTTCAGCATGCACTCAGTCCTTGGCTCCAGGCCCCCGTTTAATGACAGCCTGAGTCCTCACACACACAGGCCCAGCCCAGTGAGTCTGCCAAGCATTTGTCATAGTCATGCACATCAGTCAGTCACAGGAACGGAATGTGAAATAGTGAAGAGTGCAACAGACCCTGAGACAGAGGGTTTTCCAGCTCCAAACTGCTGAACACTTAGAATGTAATCTCTATATACTCTATGGAAATAAAATATAATTAAATTATCAGATTCTCTCTTCACTTCCTCAAAGATTTTAATCACTCAATTATCTAGGAACGTAACTTCATTTATAAAATACTTTTCTATAGGTAGACATTCATGGTAAACATTCATCCATTTGTTCTATTATGTATTACAGTAAGAAGAATCTTAGAAAGCTGGAGGTGAAATATTATACAAGGTAAACAGCGACAGACCTAGCACTTCCCCAGGTGTAGTTTGCATTCAATACCTGCCTTATCAATTGCTATGTAACCTTTAGCACGTTACTGAAAATTCCAAAATTCCAAAATATGAATAATGGGAACAGTAAGTACACTTTCTGTACTTACTTGCAATAAATAAGAAAAAATATTTGAAAGGAAATGGCAAAATGCCTGGCACACAGTAGATTTCCAATAAATATTCTTTCCTGTCTCATATAAAATCAGAATTGCATTTTAAGTGTATTGGGCAACTTAATAATTAAAAGAATCTTGGGATAAAGAAGTGGAAATGAAGTTGTTGTTCATTGGGTATAGAGTGTTAGTTCTGCAAGATAAAAAAAAAGTTCTAGATATCTGTTACATAACAATGGTGATATAGTGAACACAACTGAACTGTACCCTCAAAGCTGGTTAAAATGGGAGGTGACATCAGCAAGACGGCAGGATCAGAGGTCCCCTGCTTGCATTTCCCCTCAGCAAAGAAAGCCTGACAGCCTTTCACAGACATGAGCAACCTTGGCAGAGCCATGAGACACAAGTGGGAGATTTTGAAACACTGACGGAGCCCATGAGCAAGAAGGGCTGTTTTGCAAAGATAACAGACTTGTTAACTCTGGTTCTGATCAGAATTGGAAACAACCCTGTCCCCATGTGGACTCAGGCACATTGTCTGGCCTTGCTCCTGAGACCAGTTAACATCCACAAGAAAACCCAGCAGGAGTCATGCCTGCCCGTGCCAGAGGTACCAGGCCCGCTAACCTTGGTCCCGGCTGTGAACTGGACAGGTCCCATGAACCAGCTCCAGTCATGCCCTACCATGCTCAGACTGGCAGTAGTGATTCTAGTTCATAGTACTGGACAACAAACTTAAAATCTGCTATGAGAGTAGTTCTTGAAAGTTCTCACACACACACACAAACAGTAATTGGTAACTATGTGATCTGACAGATATGTTCAAGTGGAAGAACAAACGGTTAACATAAGTGTTATGTGATTTTTACCACAATTAAAACATCTTTTTAAAAGATTTTATTTATTTATTTTTAGAGAGGGGGAAGGGAGGAAGAATGACAGGGAGAGAAACATCAATTCGTGGTTACCTCTCAAGTGTCCTGCACTGGGGACCTGGCCTACAACCCAGGCATGTACCCTGACTGGGAATTGAACCAGTGATCCTTTGGTTTGCTGGCTGGCACTCAATCCACTGAGCCACACCAGCCAGTGCACCACAATTAAAGCATTTTAATTAGAAAAAAGAAAAACATGCAATCCCAATTGAGGTACATTCTACAAAATACTTGGCCAATACTTCTAAAAATTCTCAAGGTAATGAAAACAAACAAAAAATAATCTGAGAAACTGTCACAGCCAAGGAAGCCGAAGGAGACATTATGACTAAATGTAATGTGGAATCATGGATGGGATCCTGGAATATAAAAGGGAAAATATGAAAAAAATCTAGGAAAATATGAATGAACTGTGGACTTTAGTTAAATAATAATAATGTATTAATATCAGTTTACTGTGACAAGTGTACCATATTTTCAAGACATTAATAAGAAAAGAAACTGTACACTGCATATGAGAACTTTCTGTATTATCTTCTCAGTTTTCCTGTAAATCTAAAATTGTTCTAAAAAATGAAATTTGTTTTAAAAAATAAAATTGAAGTTCATCCCTTTGTTTTTAAAAAATTGAAGTTGACCCTTTGGCTTAAAAAAATGAAGTTGATCCCTGTGTAAAGAAAGACAGTGTTTTACTGTGAATAACCATCCATGTAGCCCTGGCCGGTGTGGCTCAGCAGGTTGAGTGTCATACCACAAATCGAAAAGTCACCAGTTCCATTCCTGGTCAGGGCATGTGCCTGGGCTGTGGGCCAGATCCCCAGCAAGGGGTATGGGAGAGGCAACCGATCTGTTTCTCTCACACATCAAAATTTCTCTCCCTCTCTTTGTCCCTCCTTTCCTTTCTCTCTAAAAAGAAATAGAATACTTTTAAATTAAAAAAATAATTATCCATGTATTTATCTGTACTGAAATGTCAGATTTTAATTAACATGGTCAACTTTTTAAAAAGGAGAACAATCTTGTTATGTTATATATTTTGTTATATTATGTTAATATTTATTCTCTATAATTTGTCTGAAGCCTAAAAACTAAGGAGATTGATCTATGAATTATTAAAACTACAAAAAGAGCTGTTATATTCTTTATCTTCTCATTAAAATCATAACATTTATGCTTGAGAGTTAATATTTGGGAAATTATAAATGTACAACAGAAGAAAGAAGCACATAATTAAACTTCTCTGTTTAAAAACCTTGGCATAAAGCAGGATAATATAAATCACGTACAGCAAGGACAAGATAGACATGTAATACATGTGTGGTGATAGAAAGTCTTTGGGAAGGGCTAACTGACAAAACTGCAAACTTCAGGAGCATGTAAAAAAGCTTCACTGATACATACATAGCTCAGCAATTCCATTCCACAGTATCCACAGAAGTGTGTACATATGTTTACCAAAACACATGTACTAGAATATTCAGAGCAACACTATGCATTATATCACCATTACAAGACACTGCCTCAATGTTTACCAATAGTAGGTAGAAGTGATAAAAAAAAAGCATGTTATGTTTACACATTGAAATACCGCACAGCAATGTTGACAAATGATCTATGACTAAGGAGAACATAGAATTGCACAAGCATAATATTGAACAAAAGAAACAAGACACAGAAGAATATATATTACGTGATTTCTTTCACATAAAGTTCAGAGATACAGAGAACTGATATATTGTCAGGAAAGTGGTTATTCTTTGGGAGTTAGTAACTAGAAAGGGGAACTAAAGAGGCTTCTGGGATGCTGATAACATTCTGTTCATTGATCTGAGCATGTTTGGTTTGGGAATATTTATTGAGTTGTACACTTATAATGTACACTTTCCTCAATGTATTTTATACCTTAATAAGAAGCTTCAAAAATTTTACTTGAAATTAGTTTGGACATGACCCAGATATTTAAAAAACTGGTTTTAACATCAAGTAGACACTACTCTAGAGTACTAAATGCTTCACATGAAAACAGTTTAGAAGAGCTCAAGATCATACAGAAGAAAATAGCATAGGTTTACCTTAGATGGTGTCCATGCAATCCTAAAGTAAAAACTTAATATGATCAATTTATCAGAACAATGAAAAGGAAAACTGTAAAACCTGTAAGTTGACTGAGTTGAAAATATTTGTTCTAGAGATCTCATCTGATTCCGTTTCTGCTTATCTATCATTACACTTAAGACTCTCCTATCTTCAACCAATGAGAATCACACTGAGTGGGCATCTCCCAGGGAATAACTGGGGTCTAGAGTTACCTGAAATCCCCATAACTGGATCATCAGAACCCAGATTGTTTGTGTTTCTTTATCTGTGAAAATTCTGTACATTTGGTCTATGCCTCACTTCCTAGTTTGTGTTCCAGTACATCTCTGATACTAACATCTTGAACTCCAGAAAATTTGGCCAAGATCCTGATAAGCTGCCAGAATCTAGCTAGTTCCTTCTCCTTTGGGAGATGGGTTCTGTCCCAGTCCTGCTGGCTACTGGCTAAAGTCTTCAAACTTTTTGACTTTCCCTTGGATCCAAGAAGATGTCACCAGCCTAATTATATATATTTCATTTGGTAAGTACCAACCCACCAGGCAGGGCTAAAACCCCAAACACCATCACAAATTAGCCCAAAATTGCATTATGCACTTAAATACTGTAACTTTGCATTCTGACCAACCTCCTTGAGCATCAGCTCTAAACCAGGTCATGTCTTCAGAACAGTACTACTCCCTTCCTGATATACCACAATAGTGTTCTAAGAGCCATAGGGAAAGCCCATGCAAAATATGATATCATGAATAAAGCTCATAGTCACTGCCTCTTTGGCTACGGATTCAACCAAATGTACTAGTTTACATTATTTTGAATCTTAGTAACCAAAGGCATGGAAAATTCTCTAAATAAAAAGGCATTTAGGCCTGGCAAGTCCTGGAAAATGCAGAAAATGATTGCAGTTCTACATTTCAACTAATTTTCCATAAACATGTGTAATTATTACAAGGTTAAAACTGAAGTTCACTTGTGTCTCAAACTATAGAAATCACTTTCTATCAAATGCCAACCAAATCTGCAAGCCATTTTCATGTAGGGAAGAAAAACACACTTTGACATTTCACACCAAAAATATGCTTTCTGGGCATGGTCAAATAAAAATAAGTGTTCACCTTAACAATTCAATCTGAAAGTAAATTCAGAAAGTTATATAACATAATTTGAAAGGACTGTAGAATTTTATAACAAAAATTCAAAATGGCTGAATTCCTAAACCATATTTCAAACAGAGAACCTGGAGCCACAATTACATTTCAGACAATTACAATACAGTCAAATTAAACAGTTTGACTAGATTATTTCTATAAAATAATCACTTTTTACTGATTTGTGGTTACCACTATTCAGATCTTTCTGTTGGTCCGGTATCTCCAATGCACCATGGTCTACCTGGCCCAACCATGACAATTGGTAAGGTGAGCAAATGCACTTACGGTGAGGTGATAAAAGGCACTGTTCATTGGTTAAGCAAGATAATGGTCCATTAAATGTTTGATGTAGCAACAGATTAGATATAGCAGTTGGGAAAGATTTTGGATAATGTCAAAATGAATACACGGCCAAAGATCAAGAGAAACAATCTACTTCAGGGCTACTTCAGGGTTTAAGTAGCTTCAGAATTCAGTTCAGTGGCTGCATTTCTAAAACTTAGTAACGGAGCAAAGAAAATAGATTTTGGCACAAGAAAGCACTATCAGTAAGTTCTATGATTATGGCATAACTTTGATAAGTTGTCCTAGTCAGTTCAGGCTTCTGTAACAGTTCTTGAAGCTGGAAAGTCCAAGATCAAGGTGCTGGTGAGAGTACTCTTCCTAGTTGGCAGATGACTGCCCTCTCAGAGACAGAGAAAGCTCTATTCTCTCTGTTTTTACAAGAGCACAAATTCCCTTCATGAAGATTCTACCCTCATGACCTAATTACCTCCCAAAGAACCCAATTCATAACCCCACCACATTGGGAATTAGAATTTTTCAAAAATCCTTTTGAAGATACACAAACATTCAACCCATACAGTTTTCATTCCTAGATCATAACATTGGAAAAAAAGAAAATCCCCTCCAGTGCAGTAACATGATTTCTCTGAGAGAAATTTAGAGAAAGCTACATGCCTTTGTTAAAGTTGTAAATATTTGCTGTGGGGAAACTGGATCATAATATTTCTATTTCATTATGCTTAACAGAAAAACTTAATTGTAAGAGGTTTTTACTGTAAACTATCTAAACTAATATTTATCTTTCTTTTCAACATTCACTACTCACCAACCTTAATAATGGTTTGGATTAATTTTAAATAATAGGACATAAATTTTATTGATCTTATTTATAAGAATTACATTATATACTGTGTGATGCATAATGAACTCAAGCTTCCAATTATTTAAAACCAGCTTAGCTGTAATCTAATATGCTGTCTTACTGTTATCATACTAGTTTCAGGTATGAAGTTTATTTTCCATAGTTTTTCATTGGCTCTTTTAGTCACCTTAAGTAGTTTATTTATTTTTTTGTCATTTTATTTTTTCACGTGTGCAGGCAGTAGAAAACATTTCTTATCTACTTTACAGATTATCAGGCAGCTATGTCAGCCTTTTATTTTTCAAATAAGTAAATGATTTTAGAATGAGATTATAATTTTCCAAATGTCCAATAACTACTTTAATATTTAGTTATATTCTCTATATTCATAGTCAATATACTGCAATATTCTTTTAAAAGTTTATAAGAAAAAACATTATTAATTTTAAAAGTTTATGAAGAAACCCAGGTAGGTAGCAGAGTAGTTGAGGAAGTAGATAAAATAAATAATTCCAAGGAGAAAAATGAATGGAGAGGATTTTCAGAATTAAGACTTTAATTTGACTTCATTATTTTCAGACCACTGAATCCAAGAACCGATCATTGTCATAGATCCACTTGGATCAGGAAATCAAAAGTGGAGACAAAGGCAAAAATTATCAATCACATAATTCTCAAGAAGTGTGATGTATAAGAACACTTGTAGGCTATATTCTTTGATTTTTCCCCTCTATTTGAATATGAGATTTAAGTACAGTAGTAGATACATTAGGGCTTAATCATGACTCCTTATCACCTATTGTTCAGTGATGGCCTGAGTTTTAATATAAAAATAGAAAGTTAAGATGTCTTATCCCCTTATTTTATAGATAAAGATTTCTGGTTCACTGAAATAAATTTGCCTGTCCTAGAGTAAAACAAATTAAGATCAGACCTAAATTTGGAATAAGGAGTCCTCGTTCTTTGCCTAACATCTTCCCATTATCCCAAATTACCCCTTAAAGTTACTGTAGTTAGACCTGACAGTCACTGGACTTACTAAAGTCTTAATTTGTAACTCTTTAATTTTATGTATTTATTATTAGTCAACTTCCATCAAGGGATTATTTCTAAATTATAAGGAGTTACATCTTATATGATTTTATAATTATTCTTCTACTTCTACTTCAATAAACATTCATCAACAAATCTTTTTCTTTTTTTAAATTATTTTTATTGTTGTTCAGTTACAGTTGTCCCCATTTCCCCCCCATTTCTCTCCCCTGCCCCGTCCAACCCATTTCCAAAGAAAATACCCACCCCATTTGTCCTTGTCCATGAGTCCTTTGTACATGTTCCCCTTATTTCCTCTATTAATCCCCTCCCCCCTCCCTTCTGGTCACTGTCAATTTGTTCTTTATTTCCATATCTCTGGTTCATTTTTGCTCATCTGTTTTGTTGATTAGGTTCCACTCATAGGTGAGATCACATGGTATTTGTCTTTCATTGACTGGCTTGTTTCACTTAGCATAATGCTCTCCAGTTCTATCCATGATGTTGGGAAGGATAGGAGTTCCTCCTTTCTTTCTGCTGTACAGTATTCCATTGTGTAAATGTACCACAGTTTTTTGATCCACTTAGGCTGTTTCCAGCACTTTGCTATTGTAAATTGTGCTGCTATAAACTTTGGGGTGCATAGGTTCTTTTGAATTGGTGTTTCAGGATTTTTAGGGTATAATTCCAGCAGTGGTAGAATCGCTGAATCAAAAGGCAGTTCCATTTTTAGTTTTCTGAGAAAGTTCCACACTGTTTTCCACAGTGGTTACACCAGTCTGCATTCCCATCAACAATGTACTCGGGTTCCCTTTTCTACGTAACCTTGCCAGCACTTGTTGTTTGTTGATTTGTTAATGATGGCCATTCTGACTGGTGTGAAGTGGTATTTCATTGTGGTTTTAATCTTTATCTCTCTGATAGCTATTGATGTTGAGCATGCTTTCATATGCCCATGGGCCATCTGTATGTCCTCCTTGGAGAAGTGTCTGTTCAGGTCCTTTGCCCATTTTTAACTGGATTGTTTGTCATCTGGGTGTGGAGTTGTGTGAGATCTTTATATATTTTGGAGATCAAACCCTTGTCCTAGGCCTCATTGACAAGTATGTTTTCCTATACATTTGGTTCCCTTTTTAGTTTTGCTGATCTTTTCTTTAGCTGTGCAGAAGCTTTTTAATTTGATGTAGTCTCATTTTTTTATTCTGTATTTTCTTTTGCTCTAAGTAAAATAGATAATTTTTAAAATATTAGAATTTATATTTATTTTTAATTATTTCCTGCTAAGCCAAATTAATCCTAACACATCACAATCAGAGTTCATTGAAGTAGAACACTGTCCATATAATAGATTTTTACAACCCTTTATTGCTTTCTGCCATAGCTCCCAGTCAGCCACAGGATTATGAGGATAAACAACCAATACAACCAGCCATACTCTACAGTATACTGTGTTGCCAGTGTTTTTTGGAGATTGTGTTCTGAGTATGTTTAAGTTAGACTAGACTAAGCTATGATGTTTGATAGGTTAGGTGTAATCATTTAAAAACTGGCCTAGGAGCTAAAACAATGGTATGCCTGTTTCTGGCTTACTCCTCTAACCAACTTACCCTATCTGCTCATCCCTCATCTCTGCATTCATGCTGCTCCAGCACTGGCATGCACTGGCCCTCAAATACTGGATCTGTAAATTGGTCTATGGCAGGACAGTGGCAACTAAAAACGTGTTATAACCTTGGGATTATATTACTTCATTTATTAATTTATTTTAAAGATATTTATTGAGTATATACTATGAACCAGGCATAATACCAATCCTAGAAAGAGAATAATAATTTAAAATTACACATTACATGCCATCTCCTATAATAGAGATCTGAAGGTAGATATTGACAAATTATTACACCAAAAATACAAGGTTAATATTTTATGTGTTCATTCATTTTTTAAAGCATTGTAAATGTATGTTATGATGGGGATATATCCTGGATTTGAGAAATACCAGGATGAAAAGGGCAGGCAGGCTTTTCGCTCCTTGGAGTATTTGCATTCTATGGACAAAGACTAGGAGAGGCAGAGTTGAGCAGACCAGAAACAAATATTACAAAATCAGTTTGTAAAAACTGGGAAAAATATTATGGTTTGTGACATAAGTTGTGAAAAAAAAGAGACTGAGTGGTCTGATGGAAAATAGGGGAGATGAAGCTACTTAAGCAGAATAAGGGGAGGTCTCTTTGAGGAAGGTGATTTGAAATCTGAAGATTCTTTTTCAGATTCAATAGGATATAGTCAAACATATGAAAAGTCATACAGAATATGTTCTAGCTAGAAGAAACAGTAAGTGTAATGTTCTGGAAACAGAAAGGGCTTGTCCTCCATAACTCGAGCATAGTTAGTGAGGGAGGGATTAGTATGAGAAATGATTTGGGGAGGTAGACAAAGAGCTAGGTAAACCATAGTAAAGAATTTGAATTTTATTCCAAATGAAATTATGAAATATTAAAGGGTTGTGAGTATTGAGGTGATGTCATTTAACTTATGTTTAAAAAGATCAGTGGGGCTGCATAGTAACAGATGTAATATAGGAGGGTGAGAATAGAAGTACTGAGCATGACCAACTATACAGTCACTACGACAGTCCAGGCAAGAGATGATGTGGTGGTGACAGCAAAAATTAAGACAAGTAACAAATTTGAGGTATATTAAGGCAGAAGAGACAGAGATTATTGAGGAACAGAACAATATGAACTTCTGAGTTTCTTGCTTGAATAGTTGTCTAGATGGCATCAATATTAACATTTATTGAAATGGGGAAGCCTAAGAGAAGAACAGGTTGTTTGTTTTGGGGTGGATTTGTTTATTATTGCTGTTGTTTTATAGATGGAAGGTGAAAAGGAATCAAGACCTCAAGACTAGTTTTTTTTAAAAATGTGAGATACCAGTAAGACCTAACTATACAATAAGAACTGGATGTATGATTTTAGAGCTAAGGTAAGAGGTTAGAGCTCTAGATAAATACTTGACCATATCAGCATATTGGTAAAACCTGGGTTGCCTAAATGATATCATTTATAGAGAAAATAAAGCAAATGCTAATCAGCAGAAATAGAAACCAACAAATGATACCAAGAAACAGTAGGTAGATCAAGTAGTATTAAGGGATATTTTTCTGAAAGTAAAAACTCTTAACTCTCATACAAACATACATCATAAAATGAATGTGTGTCAATACTCTTTTAACTCACTGATTGAGAAAACCAGACAGCTGTTATAAACAATTCAAAGAAGAAATCAAAACCCACCTAAGCAACTAAACAAACAAGCAAGCAAAATATAACCAAAGACATTGAAATAGAAAAGGGGATGACAGTATCCAGAGGGGAGAGGGGAGGGAATTTCAGGGGAAAAAGGGAAGGGATAACAGGAACAAGTATAAAGGACACATGGACAAAAACTAAGGGGGGTGAAAAGGGGAGGGAGGTGGGGAGCACTGGGGGATGGTCTGGGATGGGAGTAAAAGACAGAAAACTGTACTGAAAAACAATTTAAAAAAACCCACAAGTTTATATGGAATAAGAAAATAGTAACACAAATTGACAAATGAATCCAAAACTCACTTTTTGGGGAGGAAGTGGGGAGAGTGAGAATGTTTCTTCCAGCAGATAGAATTTATTTTCGAATCTATAGGCAAGGATTATTTCCAATGCTTTCAATTATCTGTAATTCCCTGTTGTAAAGTAGCTCAGTGACAAAGCTCATAGGCCCCACAGAATCAAATAATCCCCAGAGGCTCCAGCATGGTATTAAAGAATATGTGGTAATCTCTTTAGCTTATTCCAAAGTCAAATTATTCCTTACAATGACAACAAATAAAATGTGGCATCCTGGAAGCCAAGAAAAAAATTGTTTCAATACAAAGTCAGTGGTCATCTATGTTGCATACTAAGAAGTACAGGGAAATGCAGACAGAGAAGTATCCTTGGTTTGATAACATGGAAATCATGAGATAACAATTTTAGAAGGGAGTGGAGATAGAAACCAGACCACTGGAGAGTTATTAAAAAGTTGAAAACTGAAGATTTAAAGGGTAAATAACTATTGAGAGGTTGGATGTTTTGTTATTATTGCCTGTTTTAAACTACAAATAAAACAACATTGAAATGTGGTAGAATCTGGAAGTAGACTTTGTGGTAAAAGAGAATGTTTTATTTTTTGATTATATAAAAAAATCTTGGATTATGTTTGAATCTCTGAATGCTGTTAAGAATATCAAAGAAGGATGAAGAAACTGGTAATGTATGAGAGGGGAATAAATATAGATAAAATGTGTTTGCAAAAGCAAAATTAGTAAGAGCCAACATGTAAGTAGAAGGGTCTATTTAATAGGAAGAAAGATAAGAATAATATAAAATGGACAGTGGGTGGAATTTTTTTCCCCTGGATAAACCTCCCTGCTACAAAACCCGAGTCCTGACATTCTTTTTTAATATTCTACTCAATTACCAAGTTTCCTGAATCCAGTTCTTCCAGTAGCTGGGTATTCCAATCCTGCCCCACCTTCTCTGTGTCTCTGAGGCCTTAGAATTTATCTACCTTTCAATTCCTCATTGACAAGATCAAAACTAAATTCTTGCTCTACAGCCATCTACCAATTGCCAGCCCTATGCCCCCTTAAGTGAATATCAAATCTCTTTGACTCACTTTAAACTTTTTACTTAAGGTGATCATTTTCTATTTGTTGTTTACCTCTTGAAGGATATCTCATTTTCAAATTTTCTTAGCTCCAAGATCTCCATGCCTTCATGCCTAGAATTACTGGCTCCTGATGCTGCTACTATGTTAATGTCTTTGTTGGCTATCCTTCTCTAAAGATCACCATAGAGTCTATCCTGAGATTTCTTTACCAAAGGGTTATTATAGTAGACTACGTACAAAGAATTGAGAAAACCATTAAATCTAACTAAACTATAGACTTAGGAACAGTACAATCAAATTACAAAATACAAGGTCTGCCCGGAAAAAGTCCAGCCACTGTTAATATAATGAGAATGGTTTATGTGACATTGATGTAACCTGGCAGCCAAGGAGAGTGGACTGGAATGTGTGTGCGTGGACAGTGACAATTTCACTGTAGTAGTCAGTGGGGCATTAGACACTATGGAGTGAGCATGTGTACTGTGTGGCTATCACATTCAAAATGACTGAGGAAGTAAACAACAAATCTGCATCAAAGTTTACACTAAGCTTGAACATTCCTCCATGGAAACTATTAAGATGACTCAGAAGGCTTCCAGAGACAATGCAATGAGTGCAATGCAAATAAAAGTGTGGCACAAATGCTTCAATGGTGGTCGAGAATTGGTTGAAAGTGATCCATGTTCTGGAAGGCCTGCAACAAGCAGAGCACCTGAGGATGTTAAACATGTGTGGGCTGCAATCAACAAAGATCAAAGACCCAGGTGACTCAACCCCCTACAATCCATATTTGGCACCCTGTGACTTCTGGCTTTTTCCAAAATTAAAATAACCTTTGAAAGGAAAGAGATTTCAGACCATCAGTGAAGTTCAGGAAAGTATGATGGGGCAGCTCATGGCAATTCCAACAAAGGATTTTCAGAGTGCTTTGCATAGTGCAAGAGACGCTGGAAGAACTGTGTGACATCCCCTTCTTTGAAGGGGTCTGAGGCATCATTGTCCTATGTACAATGGTTCTGCTATCTTATATCTTTGTCAATAAATGTCTCTATTTTTCATAGTATGCCTTGGATACTTTCTGGATAGGCCTCTTGCAATCAAAATGTACCTTTCTTATTTGGAAAATTTACATTAAGAAAGCATTATGTTTCATGAAATCTCACTAATATAATCTTAGAGGAAACAAATAAATACATTGGACTGAGGATATGATAGAGTATCTCATTAGTTATTTCTAGAGATTCTCAAAGTTCAAATAATGGGTAGCAAAATTTTCCTGCCTATATTTAAAGACAGTGGTTCTGATAATCTTTACAAACAATCAACTTAAATGATATAGTAAAGTATCATGTCAAATCATTAAAAGTAGCCAAGTTTTTATAAACTGCCTTCTCTTAACCTGAAAAAATAAATTTTTATATACACACACATATATCCTATGATTTCCATGAACTTAGAAGTGCCCCACTTCTTGGAATCCTTAATGGAATTGCAAATGGTATTCAGAAATTTTAAAAATCACAATTCTAGTTGATAGATTTTCACTATTTAACATAAAGAAATGGAGGGGCATATTTTATATATTTCTAAATCCTCACACTAATGAGTATATCCTAGAGAAGAGGAGAATGTCGATCATGAAAATCATGAGATAACAATTTTAGAAGGGAATGGAGATGGAAACCAGACCACTGGATAGCTAATAAACACTTGAAAACTAAAGACCTAATATGTAGATGACTATTCAGAGGTTGGGTGTTTTGTTGTTATTATTGTCTGTTTCATACTACCAAGAAAAAGCATTGAAATGTGGTAGAATCAGGAAGTGGGCTTTGTGATGAAACCTGAGTGGAGGTCTTTAAAAGAGCATTGTATCTTTCCAAAGGGCTAATATTTACTTTTCCCTATAGCAGTAGTAAGTCAATATTTAGTATAAGTTTTGTATTAAAGTTATGTTACAAAATTAGTATTATTATTCCCAGAAACTTAAACCAAAAGGATACTCAAAGCTTGACCCTACATCATACAGAACAAGGCTTGAACCACAGTTCCACAATGACTCACCTGTTATGAGATCTCAGGCCAGACAATTTCTCTGACCTTCATCTTTATATGTGAAATAGTAAGCCATTCTCCAAAGACATGAAGAGATTAAATAAGATATAATTTATAACTAGATGATAAATAAATGCTGGTTTCTTCCTTTTCACTCAAAATGGGAAAACAGATGCAAAGAAGACACACAGAAGTACTCAGCATCTCACAAACAACTAAAGCAAAAGTCCGAATCAAGTTCTTTTGTCTTACCGTTAATCAGGTGAAACATGAAAAATCCAGTCACCAGTATGTTGCTGTTTCTAAATATTAGCACATCTGGCTACACACAATAACTGCTCCTTGTTAAGGACCTCACCCATCCCTAACCCCAGTTAGTTCTCCAGAAATAGAAACTATCTGCGGACCAGACACAGATGATACTTATTCACAACCAGTAAGGAAGATTAGTGGTCTCTGTGATGGTGGGTCAGTAGCGCCATCTATGTGTGAGACGAGTAGCCGGTGCCTGGGTGACTAATCTTTTCAGTACAGACTGACAGTTTTGGTAATAGAGAAACAGCTAGTCTACTGTTCAGATTCTGAGTCATCTAGCTTCTGCAGAGGCCTTGGTTAAATTTTTAACTTTAATTTTTTAAGCCAGGGGTTTAGGTTAGAAATATGCACAATCAGACTAGGTGGATAGGAAAAGTTGTTGAAAAGACCTACACCATGCCGAAGAACATTTTATGAATAAAAATATTAAAATGTTTGGACATTGTTTGGCATAGAGAGATATCCATACCCTACCTAAACTACTAGTAAATAATGACCACGTAAAAATAAAAATCTAAATATTTTTAAATATTTTCACCATATTTTGGCATAGAAAAAAGCTTTAACATCTGTTATCTTCTGAGCCTCACAATACCAATACAGAGTGAGGAAGAACACCATTGATATCCTTCCTACTTTGTAGAAAAACAAAACTACCTTTAATTATACTTATTTTAAATTAAAATAGATCCAAAATACTAAGATGCACTGCCAGTTATGGAAGCAATAGCATTATTAGCAATTAAGTGATATTAAGTACATTTAATAGGCAAAAAAGTAACTTTTAGTCTTTTCTAAAAATCATCTATGTCAATCAATTTGTCCTCCATAACTAAACTTAGGGCTTTTAAAAAAAATAATTTCCAAAAAATATATAAATTCATTGAAATTTTGAATTAAATAAATTTATCTCATTCAATCACTTTTAAGCACTAATACTTAGTATGAACACAATAATAAATACATCATATTAAATACAATTATATCCTTATTATATAATATACGGATGTCTTCACAGAGATATTTTACTAAATGCAAGAGTAAATAGTCTCTGAGAATTTCTCATTAGCCAACTGGGAAGAAGAGGGGAAAGAAATTTCCTTTTCTTTCTGCCTTTGGGAGGCAGAGGTATACTTTGAATCTACTGACTTCATAACTTCCTGCAGTCAGCATAAGTCATACAGTCTCTTGACATTTCCTTTAGCATTGGGGACCTGAATGCTGTATCAGTAGAATGTCAACATATTTAATTTGTCAGAATTTAAAGGAAGAAAAAAAATAGTTATTTAAAAATTTCTGACAACATGGATGGAACTGGAAAGCACTATGCTGAGTGAAATAAGCCAGGAGGTGAAAGACAAATACCATATGATCTCACCTATAACAGGAACCTAAGCAACAAAACAAACAAACAAGCAAAATATAATCAAAGACACTGAAACAGAGAACAGGCTGACAGTGACCAGAGGGGAGAGGGGAGGGAATTTCAGGGGAAAAGGGGAAGAGTTTGCAGGAACA
>PVKM010008124.1:0-39748 GCA_004027735.1 Carollia perspicillata
AACCTGAGCTGGGCAGAAGCCTGGGAGATTGCTTCACAACAGCCCCAAGCACTTCAAATTCTGCTGGACTTTGCTGCCTCCGTTCACAACTTGAGGGAATGCCAAGTTTCAGTTAGAGGGTAGAAAAAAATAAAGATCATTTTTGTTTAAAAAAAAAGAGTAGGCTAAATCAACTTAGTATTAGCTTCAAATTATTTAAACTTAATTTTGACAGTAAAATTATATATTGAAGGAAATAAAAAAATAAAATGAATAGATTCATGAGGGCAGGAGTTGATCCTATTTTATATGCTATGTAATTGTAGCCCATATATGGAGATTAAAAGAATTTTATTTATTTTATTTTTAACTAGGGATGTTTTTAATAATTACATTTTGTTATTTGCTAAAGAGAATAGATAAGATAATTTAGGCTGTTAATAAATATATTTTTCTAATTGGCACATATTTAAGGTTTAACTTTCACCATTTAAAGAGATATTTTAAGGCTTCCAGTCAAGATGGCAATGTAGGCAGACATGGCTTGCCTCTTCACACAACTACATCAAAATTACAACTAAAATATAGAACAACAGTCACTTAGGAATGTCAAAGAAAAAAAAAACCAAATTGAATGAAAGTCTGACAACTATGGAATTGAAGAAACCATATCCATCCAAAGTGGTAGGAGGGGTGCAGACACTGAAGAGGTTGGCCCCACACCCACTCAGATAAAGATTGGGGAGGGATATCTTGGGAGGGAAGAGTCCCAGACTCACACCAGGCCCCCTCCATCCCAGGATTCTAGTGCCAAGGAGATCAGTCCCCACAATTTCTGACTGCAAAAACCAGCAGGGATTGAGTTCATGGAGGAGACGGCTGGAGCCCGAAGTCTTCTTGGGGAACCCACACAAAGACTTACATACTCAGACTCGCTCCCTCTGAGCTCCAGCACCAAGATGGCAGCTTGAAGGGCACCAGTGTCATACAGGGAGAGACTGAAGTGTCTGGCATTGGGTTGAGCAGAGGGCATTGTCCCTTTGCTGAGCCCTCCCTGCACAGAGCCAGTAGGTTGGTGCCATATCTGAGACTCCATCAACCTGGCTAACCTGTGCAACTCACCTTGGAGGTCCACAGAACCTCTACTCTGCCCAACTTATGGGCCCAACCAACCTGCTTTTTCATAAGAACGGCTGGTCTTGGCTCCTAAATCCTATCAAACAAGCAATAGCTGGTTTCATGAGCCTTAACAGTAACCAGATTAGAGGCACGGCTTGGCTTCGCCTGAGAATCTCCAAGCCCAGCACAAGTAGAAGCCATCTCAGATTGCTTTAAAGCTCAGGCAGGGTACCTCAGGCAAAACACAGGTGGAAGCTGACCTTGTGCTGCACCACCCAGGAAACCCCAGGGCCGGCATACCCAGTGGACAACTACAGACCAAATCTGAGCACTACCACCCTATCTCTGAACAGCTGATCCCCCAATGAGGGCAGAGGTTGAAAGTCAGTGGTCACAGCCAGTCCTTGCAGCTGACTGGCCCTGGGTAAATCCCTCCCATTGACCTGCCAACAGCAACCAAATCTCAACTATAAGAGGAGGGTGTACTCAGCCCACACAAATGGCATACCTCAAGTACCCAATTTGGGTGATAGGGGGGTTGTGCCACTGGACCCTATAGGACACCTACTATAATAGGCCATGCTACCAAGACAGAGCAGCCCTACCTAACACGTAGAAATAAACACAGGGAGGATGCCAAAATGAAGAGACAAAGAAACATGGCCCAAATGAAAGGACAGATCAAAACTCCAGAGACAGAGCTAAACAAAATAGAGATAAGCAATCTATCAAATGCAGAGTTCAAAACACTGGTTATAAGGATTCTCAAGGAACTTAATTAAGACCTCAGCAGCATAAAAAAGACTCAGTTAGAAATGAACGATACACTAATTGAAATCAAGAACAATTACAGGGAAACAACAGTAGAATGGGTGAAGCCAAGAATCAAATCAATGATTTGGAACATAAGGAAGCAAAAAACAACCACACAGAACAAAAAGAAGAAAAAGAATCCCCCCCAAAATGAGGATAGTATAAACAGCCTCTGGGACAACCTCCAGAGCTCAAACATTTACCTCCTAAGGGTGTCAGCAGAAGAGAAAGAGCAAGAAATTGGAAATCTATCTGAAAAATTAATGAAAGGAAACTTCCCTGATTTGGTGAAGGAAATAGATATGCAAGTCCAGGAAGCACAGAGAGCCCTAATTATGATGTATGCAAAGATGCCCACTCCAAAACAAATCATTATTAAAAGGCCAAAGGTTAAAGATAAAGAGATACTCTTACAAGCAACAGAAAAGAAGTTAGTTACTGGAAGGTTGCCAGGTGGGAGGGGGGATGGCAGGAATAGGTGAAGAGGTGAGGGGATTAAGAAGTACAAATAGGTCATTACAGAATAGCCATGGGGATGTAAAGTACAGTATAGGAAACAGAGTAGCCAAAGAACTTAAACACATGACCTGTGGACAGGAACAATGGTGTGGGGATTGCCTGAGGGGGTAGGGGGTACTGGGTGGAGGGGAAAATATCAGGACAACTATAATAGCATAAATAATAAAATATAATTAAAAACCAAAAAAATTAAAGAATAAAAACAAAAAATAGACATTTTAATAAAATTATAATAGTTAAAATGCCTTCTTTATTTTATTTGATTCATATACTTCAAGTCTTTTAAAATTTTTCCTTTTGGGTACAGTACAAGGACTATGTTTCTGTTAGGTTTTTATTGATTTTATCCTTCATTCATTCATCAATAAGGGTTAATTACTGTGTCTTCCATTATTACTATGGGGCTTGTGACCTAGGCTTCAGAACTCTGTCAAGCTTCCCACTCATTTACTGAAAAAGGAAATATACACAAGGAAAATTTTACAACAGAAACTGAAATTTTAATAACATCTTTCCCTAGGGTCATTGGTGAAATTTTTGCCAAGAATTCTTTAGTAACAACAGATGTTCTCCTGCTGCCCTGAAGAGGCTACTACCATGACTATGGACAACTCTCAGAGACTTGGCTGACAGGCCTAGCTGCAGCCCTGTGGCATAGCTCCCCAAACAAGTAATTAAATATGGTAGCTTTGTACTATACATAGTATCTAATGTTTGTTTTGTTCATATACTATGGTAGTTATTCATGGTGGGAAGATAAAAAATGAACTTGGTTTAGGGTGCAGACTTTACAAATCCAACCTGACCTTGCCCATGGTATGCTTGTTAAGATTACTTTGTCTCTCAGTCCTCTGAAGTAAGAGACATCCTTGCAGTGTTGTTTTTCATGACTGATTTTTTGCATCGTTACTCCTCTTTCTGTAGCTTTTCCATCAGAGAATGGGGGAAGCATAGCTGTGGGAATGAAGCATCTCTGATTTCGTGAGGTTGTCCTCTTTCGGGCAACAATTCTCCTTGGGTATCTTGAGTTTCTGCACACCTTGGGAAGAAGCACTGATGCATTTTATTTTAGGCTAGTTTTTTATCAAGAATTTTATAGAGCAAACAGCCTTAGGAAGACAGAGATTGTGTTTACCTCTGGAATGGAAGGCTGAACTTTTTACCTAGTTAAGATAATATAGATAATGTAGGTAATGTTTCTCTGTAGGGCAAATATTGGGCAATTTGTTAGGAGCCCCTTTCAGAGACTATGGTTTCTGAAACTTGGGGTCTTTAGCTGTCACACAAAGCTAGTGCATGTGTGGCATCTAGCTGGACTGCTTCTCACACCACCAACCAGGTTCTGGGGGCAAAGGAACACAGTGCAACCATGAAACTATGCTGTAAATCAAAAAGTCCAATGCTTTGGTCCAGGAGTCTTTTTTCTGTCTTCTGCCAGCAGCTGTGTATCTGTGACAGGCTCATTTGTTAAAAGGAAAAAAGATACACCCTTCACATCCTTCATAGTTCTTGAAGATCATGTGAGGTCTAATGTTTTGTGCAGTTATTCCCAAATGGATTTTATGGGAAAATTAAATGCTAATGCCCCAGTATATTTGTTTGTATACAATGAACTGTCTTTTCTCTTATGCATGTGGAATGGTAAATATGTAAAATTAAAAAACTGAGAAAATAGTCAATCAAATTATCTTCTATAGGGCTGAATTTTTTCATGGAATCCAGTTCAGGGCAGTCTTGTATTCCCAAAGGTAAATGTTTGGCTTTATTATCAGTTGGTACTGTAAACACTTTTGTGTTAGCATAAGATTAGAGCAGTTTTTATGGTGGCAATAAGATTATAAAAATTTTTCCTATTTCAAAAGATTGAAGAAGGTATTTGCTGTCAGTATCAGTGGTTTGAGGAAGAAGTTCTCATGAGATCGCTACTCTCTAACCCCATGACTTCAGGAAGTATGAAATGGAGAGAAAATGCTTGGAGTTAGTTAAACTTCTAGTTGACCCGGTAGAAGTGAACCTGAGGAACGGAACTGAGCAAATTGGCTTTTTGTTTGCAGACACAATGCTAGGGCCTCTCAGGGACTATCCTGTGTCCTTGCCCTTTTCCTCCCTGTTAAGGAAGAATAAACACAGCACTGTTATCTCTGCAGAAGCCCAGGGAATTTAGTACAGCTCCAGGAAGCTGACAGAATGACATTTCTAAGCAAAATAAATCCCATCATATTTCCTTTAGTTAGACTGTAATATTTATACATCGATCTTTCCCAAATACCATAAACCAAACATTAGCTGCCAACATATAGCTGCTTGTAGATTTGGGGAAAGTTTTAACAGCCGAGTGTGGGGAGGAAGTGAAGAGCAGCTATGTATATACTTTTTTCATTTGCCTTCCCATTAATTTCACAGTTCATAATGTTCTACTGACACAAAGAATAAGGTTGGTTGGACACCTTCACACAGTTCATAGTTCAGATTTTTAGATTACAAAGGTGCTACACCTTGGGAGGAAAGACTGAGAGTGTATCTTATAAGAGAGAGAATTGATATCTTTTGGCTTCGTAATCTTTACCAGAGAGCCCTGGGTTCTTTTCTCCTGAAGATCCTAGTGAGTAATGGAATCTTTGTTGCAAATCTAAACCCTTTCTTTCTGCTGTTGTCCTATTTTAATTTCTCTGGCTCTTTGTTATATGTTTCCCTCTTTTAGCTGGAACTTCACTCGTTTCCATGACACCCCCTGCAGGCTGACCTGCTGGCTCCTGTCACATTCTTCCTAAGCTTCCAGATTTCTAAGAAACCTACTTGCTTTTTGTATTTCTTTATCTTAATTAGTGCAGACTATGGATACTAATTCATAAAACATTTTGACCTGACTGTTTGCCTTACGAATTTCTTGGAATATCCCTTTCTTTGCCTTGGTTACTACTGCCCATGACTGGCTTCAGACTATTTTATTATTTTAAGGATGCTATGATTTTTAAAATTTATATGTTTCCCTTTTTACATAGTTAGATATATAACAGTATGTTAGTTTCAGATGTGCAACATAATGATTCAATATTTGTATATATTGTGAAATTGTCACCACAATTAATCTAGCTTACATCCATTCACTATACACAGTTATAATTTTTTTCTTGCGATGAGGACTTTTAAGGTCTACTCAATAATTTTCAGATACACAATAGATATTGTATACTTGTTACACAACATTGTTGACTGTAGTCACCATGCTGTACTTTATACACCCATGACTTATTTACTTCATAACTGGAAGTTTGTACTTTTGACTCTCTTCACCCATTTCACCTGCTGGCCCCTCTACCTCTGGCAACCACCACCAATCTGTTTTATGTGTATATGAGCTTGTTTGTTTGTTTATTTATAATTTGGGGGGATTTCACATATCAGCGAGATTATACAGGATTTGTCTTTGACTTATTTAATTGTGTGCAATGCCCTCAAGGTCCATATATCTTGTTGCAAATGGCAAAATTTGATTCCTTTTTATGGTTGAACAATATTCCATTTTTTTGTGTATGCCACGTTTTCTTTATCCATTATCTATAATTTATGTTTTCTTAACTTCAGTTTTCAAAATAGTTTAAAATTTAAACTGATGAAAATTTGAAAATTAATGTCAAACTTTGGCAACTTTTTCCCACATAAGTTCTAGAAGCTTCCTTTTTAGGTATAATACCAATATAATTCTTTACAAAGTAATAAATCTTGAGATTGTAGTGATATATGCACACTTTCTAAATGATAAAATATATATAAATATATATTCTGTACCCTAATGTACTTTGGTATTTAGGTATAGAAAGAACAAATATCTCAGGACTTCTTGAGAATGTTTTAGGGCTTCTGTATATCTGTTCCCATATTTTTGGAGGTGTTAAGAAGTTAAAATTATTTCTAAAAATTTTATAAAGGGATTGAATTGATCCTAAAAAAGAAACTGTAAAGGTATTATAAGAATTAACGAAACAAAAGGAATATAGGAATATATGAAGCAAATAGTGATTTTTTAAAAATATAGGTGTATGGAAAGTGAAAAAAGATATAAGAACTTTTATAGAGTTATTTAATTTTACTGAGCCAACAACAGTACACATTTGGCTACAGTGAAACTATATTGACAGTTTTAAATTCCCTGGAATTAAACCTAATCTCTCAAAGCAGTTGAACCTTTGAAGATGTCAGTGACAACACAACGAACATCCGGAAAAAAAAAACAGTTTATTTTGGTTTTATGTAAAGTGTACATGTGTGACTACCCCATCACTGTCTAATCCCCAAATTGACAAGCAAAGACACGAGATTGCATGATATCAACACACAGAGAGGGTGATGATTAAATATTAGCTTTGAGTCTCAGGTTCTGAACAATGCGAGCTCTTGACCTATCAGTTTTTGTGAGGCTAGCCAATAAGTTTGAAAATGCTTTGGGAACATACAGGCTTTTGAGTGAGACCGAGATAGTAGAGGGTGAAAGTGAAAACTAACACATAGATTCTCAAAGACACACTTATAATCTGGTATGCATCAGCATTTGTTATTCAGTCAAACTTTACCATCAACTGCTTCTGAAAGATAAAAAGTGAATAGAAACTGAATGTTGCTAATTAAAAGAACAGCAGTAAAGAGATATTTACACCTGATTGATTGCCAAGTGATGGATTATAAACCAAGTGTTTGATCAATACAAGGAAACTGGATTTCTAAAAACAAAAGAAATAGATCAATAGTTAGGAGGATTTTTATGAGTGAAGTTCGTCACCAGAGTAGTGGTAATCCTGATGTGCTGAACCACTGGGGGTTGCCGCAGAAGTGTCTGTGTACACAAATCTCCATGTTTACTAGCTTTGAACCCTAGACCATGTTAAAGGCTAGTCGTAGTTTTCCTTATGGATTTTTCTATCATTTTTATACAATTGGTTACTTGAATAGTATTTTATTTTGGAAACAAGTATAATTTTTTATTTTTTTTAATGAGAAATATCTGTACCTTCAAGAGAAAATCTTGACTCTATATTATTCCTGGGAAATTCAAACTTTGGCAGAATCATACCTAAGAATTCAAGCCAAAGCACGTTGCAAATTTTTATTTCCATGAAACTCAATGGAGGCCAGACCTATTTCAAAAGAGTTTTCTTATTCAAAATATAGAATGCCAAATAATTTCTTTTATTGGTGATTCCAAATACTTTAGGATTTTAGCCCCAAAGATAAAACTAAGGTTTTATTCTTTTCGCCTTTGAGTTTCTACAAAATATCATCAAGTAAGTCAAAGAAAATACACTGAACCATTGAACTCACACCTTAGAATCATGAAAAGTTATGATGATACTATTGTAAGAGGGTGTCTCACACCTAGGAAATGAAATTTGTTCCCTTTTCTGTTCACTCTGAATATTCATAAAATGCTGACTATAAAATTAACTTCATATTTTTCCATTTGATAGTTATAAAGAGATAATTTTATTACTTCTTCCTTTCTGGAAGCTTATTATTTTCTTCCTGAATCACTTTTTGGTTAATTTATAATGAGCTCAGCTGAAACAAGTGAATATTTCAAAATCTTTCAAGAAAAATTTGATAGAATAGTCAACAGGCCCTGCATAGGAACAGCAATCCTAAGAAAGAAGTACAAATTTGGAGGAATCGCACTACTTAGTATAAAACTATACTATAAGGCTATAGTGATCAACACAGCATGGTACTGGCATAAAAACAGACACATAGATCAATGCAACACAACACAGAGCCCAGAAATAAACCCATACCTTTACAGTCAATTGATATTTGACAGAGGAAGCAAGCACATACAATGGGCCAAAGGTAGTTTATTCAGTAAATGGTGTTGGGAAAATTGGACAGATATGTGCAGAAAAATGAAACTAGACCACCTTCTTATACCACATACAAGAATAAATTCAAAATGGATCAATGACTTAAGTGTTAGATCCAAAACCATAAAAATTGTAAAAGAAAAAATAGGCAGTAAAATCTTGGACATTGCTTATAGCAATATTTTATCTGATATATCTCTCTAGGCAAGAGAAACAAAAGAAAAAATAAACAAATGGGACTACATTGAACTAGAAGGTTTTTGCACAGCAAAACAAATCACGTACAAAATAAAAAGGCAAACCACAGAATGGGTGAACATATTCACCGGTACATCTGATAAGGGGTTAATATCTAAAATTTATAAAGTTTCTCAACACCAAAAATACAAACAACCCCATTAAAAAATGGGCAAAGGACCTGAATAGACGCTTCTCCAAAAAGGATGTACAGATGACCAACAGACATATGAAAAGACACTCAATGTCACTAATTGTTAGATAAATGCAAATTAAAACCACAATGAGATACCATCTCACACTGGTCAGAATGGCTATCATCAATAAATCAATAAACAACAAGTGCTGGCAAGGGTGTGGAGATGAGGATGTGGAGAAAGGGGAACACTTTTGCACTGTTGCTGGGGATGCAGACTGGTGCAGTCACTGTAGAAAGCAGTATGGAGATACCTCAACAAATTAAAAATGGATCTGCCTTTTGACCCACCAATCCTACCTCTGGGAATATAGCTGAAGGAACCCAAAGCCCTAATTCGAAAGAACATAAGCACACCTATGTTCATTGTACCATTATTTACAATTGACAATTTATGGAAGCAGCACAAGTGTCCATCATTCGATGAATAGATTAAACAACTTGATACATTTATGCAATGGAATACTACTAGGCTGTAAAAAAAAGAAAATTTTACCCTTTGTGACAGCATGGATGGACCTAGAGAACATTATGCTAAGTGAAATAAGCCAGTCAGAGGAGGACAGATACCATGTGGTTTCACTCATATGTGGAATCTAATGAACAAACGGAACTAACAAGGAAAATGGGACAGACTCACAGATAGAAAGCAGATGACAGGTAGTGTGTGTGGGGGTAGGGATGGAGGGATTGAGAGAAAAGGGAAAAGGACTCATGGATATGGATGACGGCATGGTGATTGCTGGGGAGGAAATGTTGGTATAAGGGGCCTAAATGATAATAAAAAATACAATAAAGATTAAAACAAACAAAACAGAACAAAAAAAACCTTAATAGAGTAGTCAACAAACAGTGCAGATAAAAGACCATAAACTTGAATACCAACTAGGATATATGTTGTCATTCTAATGTCCTCTTTTTAAAAAAAAAAATTGGCCCCATCTGGAAAATACAATTTTGTAGTTGAAACCATTGACAAAGTCTGCATAAACCGATTGTTAGTATAATAGAAAACAAAAACAAAAACAAAAACAAAGGAACAACTATAGATGGATACATAATGGGTAAATATTAAACCTAACTCCATGACTATAAGGGCTTGTGAACCTGAGATACTCACTGAAACTTACTTACTGGCTCCCAAAGTCTTTTTCTGTGGAGTTATTTGCACTTGGAATTATTTTTTAGTATTATATAAGACGGTACATATAAATAAATGCTCATTGAGAAAAGTATGGCATTTAGAATAAAGGGAATATTTTGAATTAATAAAATATATCTTATAATTTGCTTGTGTTCTTTGCCAAAAAAGATCTCACAAGTAAGAATTGGTTAAAATCTCTATTTTAATTTAGGTATTTTTTAGGAAAACATGGAGAATAGTATTGTTGATTCTTACAGAGAAATATTCTTAAATATACTTTGTTTTCCTTCATAAGTATATTTTCTTAATCGAGGCATTCATATATAATTATCTAAATATTATCACAAACCTAAGCATTGTAGAACCCTTAAAATTACTAATATCAATTAAATTTGTTATGGAAATTGTGTTAAATAAATAAATATATTTCACTTGGGCATTATTCTTTGGATTGATAATAGCAAAAACCTTCTTAAGTTAGATTAAATAAAATGCAAGACTATCTCATATCAAAGAACTCTATCACAAACTGAAAGACAAGATGTTTTGTTGGCCCGTGATGACTGGGACAAGGAGCTGGAAATCCAGGAGTACCCAAAGCAACCCCTTTTCAAGTCTCTCTGGGGCTCCTTTATCTCTACTTTGAATTCTCTGTGCCTCTACAGGCCAGTTTCCTTTGATTGTCTGGGTAAGGGGGAATTTTGACCTCATCATCGGTGTTAAGTTTACACTTCAAAGTGATGGCAGAGGTTGACCAGTGTTGGGGACACTAATTATTGGAGAAAGAACTGACCTCCCTGGTATGTGTCAAATGTCTACCACGATACATCAGCAGAGGCTAAGGTAATGGGGCTAATCCACTGTTACCTAGCTCTGAGGTCCCAGTTGCATGGATGGGACACCCGTTTTATATGCTAGAGGCTCATGGGCTAAACATTCATCTTAAAATTTATTTAGTGTAATCAGTAAGGATGATTTTGTAGAAAACACTGGCTTGGATGAGAGATTTTTATAAAATCACTTTATTGGGTTGCTTGGACATAGTTATACATATATTTGCCATTTCTTAGGGTAAATTAGTCAGAACCTTTATGGTAAACTTCAATCCATAATTTAAATAAGTTCGAAGAATGTTTAAATTGAAATGAGAATTATTCAATAAGCATTACTAAAAAGACTAGTGATCGTGTATTCTAACCTTATCAGTTCAGAGCCACACAACCTAATTCTGGTGTGACAATGCCACCGTCCCTAGACCCCATACATACTGATGTCAGAGACAGGACATCCAGTGTCTAGCTGGTTGTCTGGTGAATGTGATTTAATAATTATTTGTTAAAATGATTGAGATATTCTGTCTCAGTTGGCTCATCATTACTTACAAATTAAAAATTTGAAACCTGAACTCTGGCATTCCCCCATCAAAATTTTCTTTCTTAATTAAAAATAGATTTTATACATTTATGGGTAGAGAGGTAGGGAAGGGGAAAGGTAGGCCTCTAGAATTTTAAAAGTTACAAGAGCAAAGTGACAGAATATCTGTATAAAGATAACAGATTTATCAGATTTCTCGGCAAGGACAGTAGAGTACAGATGAGAATGGTGAAATGTGGTCAATGTGCTTAGAAAAAATAATAAGTTTTCTCCAATATAAACAGGCAAACTATTATTTGAGAGTGAGGGTGATATAAAGTTACCATTCACATTTGTAAATACTAAGACCATCTTCAACCCTTCATGGGATATTTTAGCTTATTTCTGGATGAAAAAAAGGAAAGTTCAGAGGCATGTCTGAATTAAGAAGCAAACACAATAACTCATGTTTATAAAGTATGTTATCTAAATTTAAACTAACAATAATATTCCATTTTGGGCTAGAAATAGGGAAACTAAAATGAACCAATAATAAAATAATTATATTTGATGGGGAAGTTTGCTGAGTTCTTTATAATATTTGGGAGGGAGAATTGCTATTATTAGATAAGCAACTCTTAAAAATGTAAGAGTAGTGACTCAGAAAAGATGTGAAATCAGAAGAAAGAAAAGGTTTTTAACACAATCTATATAAAACTAATAGGTGAGAAAAGAAAGAGAACTGTGTAGGAGTGTAGAATAATTTCATAGCTGAGTTAGCAAATTAGACCTGTGAGGTAGGTATTATAACATGTACCTAACACATTTAAAAAAACAAACATAGATTTTATTAAGTACTATACAACCTCTGCAAATATTGACTGAATATTTTATGAAAAAGTCTTTAAAAATACCTCCATAAAGAAAAGTAAAATTAGAATTTACCAACAAAAAGATGATTTTACAAAATCAAAACCATATGTTTAAAAATAAAACTGTACTCCTTAGTTCCTTTTAGTTACATCACAATAAAAATACAAACTATTTACAAATAAACTAGAAGGAAATTACCATGTGTCAAAATGTATAAAATATATCAAATAAACTATGGATATAATCTTTATAGTAATAAGAACAAAGAGTAAAGATGTATTAGTTACACACATTGAGAAGCTGGAGAATAAGGCTAAAGAAAGCATGTTAAAAGTAAAGATAAGGACAATTACTGAGAAAACAGGAAAAAGTAATACTGAGATAAACAAGAAAAACCAAAGCTGTTGTATGAAAATAAATTATAAAAAAGAAAAGGTAAACTAAAAAAATTAACAAATCTTTAACAAAACTAAGTGAATTATAACAAGATGAAGCACAAAAAAGGGAACAGATATGGTAGAAGTTAAAAATACAGGGATGGACAAAGAAGATTTATGACTTTTCATCTGGAAAAAGATACGTAGTCCTGGCTGCTATGGCTCAGTGGATTGACTGCTGGCCTGAGAACCAAGGGGTGGCTTGTTTAATTCCCAGTCAGGCTGCTGGCCAGGCTACCTGTAGGGGGCGCACAAGAGGCAACGACACTTTGATGTTTCTCCCTCTCTTTCTCCCTCCCTTCTCCTTTCTAAAAATAAATGAACAAAATCTTAAAAAAAGAGAAAAACATATGCAGGTTATGATTATAATACTAACAAAAATAAACTGTATTTGTGTACTCACAAATATAGACCTACTTTTGTTCAGCCCTGTAATCAGAATGCTATGAACAACAGCATGAAAACACAGCTGAACGTCTAAGAAAAATGGGTAATTTTTGTAAAAAAAAAACTATCAATTGATTCAAAAAGACACAAAATTTAAGACAGTAAGCACTAAATACATGAATTTTTAATCAAAAGTCTAAGTAGTTCTTCTAATCTGTAATCTAATCCCACTTTCTTGTCTCCTCTCCCTCTCTCCCTCCCTCCCTCCCTTCCTTCCTTCCTTCCTTCCTGTTCCTTTCTTCTTTCCTTCTTTTCTTCCTTCCTTCACTTCTATGCATCCACCCATACCTCCATCGATTTACCTCTCTCAATCCCAGGCTATTTTATAGAAAAATAATTTAATTGGTCATGCTATAAACAGACACTTTGGATCTTATAAAAATATCAGGCAAATAAAATTCTTCTATAAAAACAAGTCAAACACACAAGAAAGATAAAATTATAGACCAAATTCTCACATGATTTTTATATAAAATATTGGTAAATTGAATTCAGCAGTTTTCTTTTTTTTTATTGTGTTGAAACCAGAAAAGACACTGGTGTTCAGGCTGCCTGTCAGTCACTTCCAAACCCAATAAGCAATGATAGTGATTAAATCTTTATGGGCGCTTTATTCAGATGGCCCGTGATCTGAGAAGATGGTGGGTTCATACCCTAACAGACCATTTCCCCTTTTCTTTCTAGCCAGACTTTTTATAACAGGAAATAAACAAAGTGTGGTGAGGGATTTTGATATTCATTTTTTGTCACTTAGGCTGTTTCCAGCACTTGGCTATTATAAATAACGCTGCTTTGAACACTGAGGTGCATAGGTTCTTTTGAATTGGTGTTTCAGAATCCTCAGGGTATAATCACAGCAGTGGAATTGCTGAGTCAAAAGGCAGTTACATTTTTATTTTTTTGAGGAAATTCCATACTGTTTTCCACAGTAACTGTACCATTCTGCATTCCCACAAATACACCAGAGTTCCCTTTTCCCCACATCCTTGCCAGCTTGTTGTTTGTTGATTTGTTAATGATGGGTGTGAAGTAGTGTCTCATTGTGATTTTAATTGGTATCTCTCTGATTGTTAGTGATACTGAGCATTCATTCTTTCTTGTGTCTGTGGACCCTCTGTATGTCCTTCTTGGAGAAGTTTCTATTCAGGTCCTTTGCCCATTTTTTAACTGGATGGTTTGTCTTCCTGGTGTTGAATCATATGAGTTCTATATACATTTTGGAGAACAAACCCTTGTCAGATGTATCATTGGGAAATATATTTTCTCATATGGTCTGCTCCCTTTTCATTTTGCTGATGTTTTCTTTAGCTGTGCAGAAGCTTTTTATTTTAATGTACTCCCATTTGTGTATTCTTTCCTTTATGTCCCTTGCCTTAGGAGATATATCAGCGAAGATATTGCTACATGAGATATCTGACATTTTACTGCCTATGTTTTCCTCTAGGACTTTTATGGCATCACAACTTATATTTAAGTCTTTTATCCATGTTGAGTTTATTCTGCTATATGGTGAATTCAGCAGTTTTCAAAGAAAATATGCTTTAATCAAGAAGAGTTATCTTTAGAATTTATGGATGATTTTTTGCAAAGATGTTATATTAATAAAGAAATAATAGATAAAAGCAAATGAACATATCAATAAATGAAAAAAAGCAGTTAATTAAGTTCAACATTCAAGGTAAAAACTCTTATCCAACTTGTAATTAGAAAAACCAACTTCTTTACCCCGATGAAACATACCATTCAAAATCAGCAAGAAACATCACACTTAGAGATGAAACATTAGAAGTTTCCTTACACTCAGGAGGATGATGAGGTTGTGTTTCTAGTTAAATCTAGGAAGGCCTACATGGTCAAAAATCTATGTATGAGGTGTAAGAATTGGAAATAAAGAGAGAACAATATCCTTATGTACACATATGATTGTTTATATAAAAATTACAGGAACATCTATAGACAAATTATTAAAAGCCTCTCCTAAGAACTGGTGATGATCAATTAGAATATGTAAACAGAAAAAACAAACCTTAATTTCTATATAAGCAAAAACTCTAAGGTACGTTTAAGTAAAGAAGAGAAAAGCCACTTGGGAGAAAAGTGTAAAACAGTAAAGCTACAAAAAGAAAAACTGATGTTGATACTCTCCATTATTATCTGTAAATTTAAATCACTTTCATTGAAATTTCCAATAGGATGTTTCAGGGGACAAGGAAAGTTGATATATAAATTGTAGGAAAAAGCAAAGTACCAAGAAGAGTCAAGGCAATCTTTTAAACAAGATGCAAAAGACCATACTCTAAGGGGAAAATTTGGCTAAAATTTTACTACAATAAAAGTAAAAACTTTGCACAAAATCAGAAATGAAAAGACAATATCTTCTTCGTGAACTAGAAGAAGACATTCTCAATGCTTACAACTTATAAACTTTTAATATTTATAAAATATTTCCTCAAAGAAAACATCTTTCACAAATCAACTAGAAATAGATGACCAAGTAAAATAATAGAGAAGTTGATATAAATATATAGTTTCCTTAGAAAAAGTTTCAAGTTGTCAATATTTTTTTGTGGTAGGCCAGCTAATAGTCTCTCAAAGATTCCCACATCTCAATCTTTGGAACCTGTAACTCATGCTTCTTTTTTTTTTTTGCCCATTCAACCACACCATCCTTTATTGATAGGAGGAGACCAGTGCAGAATAACATTTTGGTTGTTTACAGTTTTGGGCTATTACAACCTGCTATGAATGGTCATACACAAGTTTTTGTGTAGACATAACTTTTGGTATTTCTGAGATAAATGGCCAAGAATGCAGTTGCTAAATTGTATGGTTTAGTTCTTTAAAACAATATATTTTATTGATTATGTCATTACAGTTGTCCCATTTCCCCCCTTCATTCTTCTCCAATCTGCATACCCCCTCCCACCCACACTTCCCCCCTTTAGTTCATGTCCATGTGTCATAAATTCTTTAGCTTCTACATTTCCCACACTACTCTTGCCCTCTCCCTGTCTAATTTCTCCCCCCTGTCTATGCTACTTATTTTCTGTACCTTCTCCCCTCCCTCCTCCTTCCACTCCCCTGTTGCTAACCTTCCATGTGATCTCCATTTCTGTGGCTCTGCTCCTGTTTTAGGTGTCTGCTTAGTCTGCTTTTGTTTTAGGTGTGGATGTTAATAACTGTGAGTTTGCTGTCCTTTCACTGTTCATATTTTTATCTTCTTTTTCTTAGATAAGTCCCTTTAACATTTCATATAATAAGGGCCTGGTGATCATGAGCTCCTTGAATTTGACCTTATCTGCGAAGCACTTTATCTGCCCTTCCATTCTAAATGAAAGCTTTGCTGGATAGAGCAGTCTCGGATGTAGTTCCTTGCCTTTCATGACTTGGAATATTTCTTTCCAGCTTCTTCTTGCCTGTAAGGTCTCTTTTGAGAAATCAGCTGACAGCCTGATGGGAACTCCTTTGTAGGTAACTCTCTCCTTATCTGTTGTAGGTTCTAGGATTCTCTTCTTCATTTTAATCTTGACTAATGTAATTATGATGTGTCTTGGTGTGTTCCTCCTTGGGTCCACCTTCTTTGGGACTCTCTGAGTTTCCTGGACTTCCTGGAAGTCTGTTTCCTTTGCCAGATTGGGGAAGTTTTCCTTTATTATTTGTTCAAATAACTTTACCACTTGTTTCTCTTCCTCTTCCCCTTCTGGTACCCTTATAATTCGTATGTTGGAATGTTTAAAGATGTCCTGGAGGTTCCTAAGCCTCTCCTCATTTTTTTGAATTCTTGTTTCTTCATTCTTTTTTGTTTGGTTGTTTCTTTCTTCCTTCTGGTCCACTTCATTGATTTGAGTCCCAGTTTTCTCTCCATTACTATTGGTTCCTTGTGCATTTTCTTTCATTTCCCTTAGTGTAGCCTTCATTTGTTCATCTAATTTGTGACTAAAATCAACCAATTCTGTGAGCTTTCTGATCACCAGTGTTTTGAACTGTGCATCTGATAGGTTGGCTTTCTCTTGGCCACTTAAAAGTATTGGCTCTGGGGCTTTGAGTTATTCTTCTGTTTGAGTCATTTTTAGTCAGGTGGTGCCTGTTACATATGGGTAGAGGAGCCTTAGCTGTTCACCAGGACAGGGCAACCTATTCTCAGGGTTGTGACACTGTCTGTGGGTGCAGGGTCAGAGAGGGAACAATGGCACTTGTTCAGCTCTCTCTCAGATTTGCATCCCCTCTGCTGCTTCCCACAAGCAGACTGGGCCCCTGGTGCTGGTTCCCAGGTGGGTAGGACTATACATGCTCCAGGACCCTGTGAGTCTCCCCAACAGCCTCTCCTGTGAGGCTGGGAGTCTCTCCTGGCACCTTTTCAATTGTTAAATCTTCTAGGCTTTATTTCCTGTAGCTGGGCTGTGCGGTCCATCTCACTGCCCATTCTTGCCTGGTTTATCTGGGCATGAATGTGCTATGGTCAGCCCTGCACCACCAGGGCTTCCAGGTCTGGCAGCCACTGTTTTTTCCTGCCACGTTCCCTCCCCACCGACCACTGACTCTGCCCTTCTTACTGGTCTGGTTGAATGGTTGTTGGACTTCTGTAGTTCAATTTTCTATCTGTTCTGGTTGTGTTATTGTTTCTAAATCTTTGTTTTCCTTAATTTTGGTTGTGTGAGGAGGCACAGTGTTTCCACCTCTGCCTCCATCTTGGCCGGAAGTCCTCTGGAACCTGTAACTCTTTTACCTCAAGTGATAAAAGGGACGTTTTACATGTGAATAAATAAAGAATTATGAGATGGGAGATCAATTCTGGATTATTATAGTGTAATCACAAATCTCCTTTTAAGATTAATGAGATAGGAGGATCAGAGAATAGTAGTAGGAGGAGATGCGATCGCCAAAGGAAGAGGTTGGATGGGGCGCGAGGAAGGAGTTACAAATGAAGGAATACAGGTTGACTTAGATGCTGAAAAAAGACAAAGAGGTAAATTATCCCTGGAAGTTTCTAGAAGGGTTGTAGCCCTGCTAACCCATTTTGACTATGACCCCTAGAAATGTGGAAAAAACAAATTTGTCTTATTTTTAGACACTCAGTTAGTGGTTACTGGTTACAATAGCAATAGGAAATAAATACAATACTTTTCCCTCTCTGATCACCAGGAAAATTCAAAATAAAAAAGACAACATAGTATCATTTTACACCCATTTGTGAGCAAGTAATTACAAATCTGACAATAATGTGTAACATGTATGGTTGAGGATGTATGTATGGTTGAGGTAGAGAGATGAGAATTCTTGTTCTCATCTTCTTCTGATAGGTATAAGTATAGTCGAAAATGATATGGTCATTTTGAGATAATGGCCTAGGTATTCTTCTACTAAGGTATTCCTCTACTAATTATATGCTACAATGATGAACATGGTACAGAAGGAGGTATGCTAAGAGTGTTCATTGCAAAGTTATTTATCAGAAAAATTATAAATAACCAGATGTTCATTTCTAGTAGAAAAGATAACACAGCAATATATTTATGAAATGAGAAAATTTACAGCCATTCAAACCAATAAATTAGAGGTGTACTTATCAAAGGTGAGAAAACAATAAATTGCCCAAAAGACTCAATATGCTGCTATTTGTATTGCTATATGTATTACAATGAAATACTATGTATTGCCTATGGATATACAGACATTAAGTAGGTAAAACATTTATGACTGTGAAAATGGCAGGAATATGATAGTGGCCACTCCTGAAAAAAAGGGATCAAATAATAATACACAGATCATTGACCTCTGGCTGTGTTTTATAACTTAAAAATAAGCTTAAATACACATGGTTAAATTTTAAAATGTTATAGAACTAGGTATTTGATAAATATATATTTGTTATTGCCTGGATTTGTATTCATATCTGAATTGTTTTACTATTTAAAAACAAAACAAAACTCATCTTCTATTTTAACAAATCCAACCTCAAAAAAGGTTTCTTTTTTTCTTTTTATTTTTTATTGTTGTTCAGTTACAGTTGTCCCGCCTTTTTCCCATGGCTCAACCCATACCCCGCCGCCCCATCATCCTTGCCATTGAGTCCTCTATTCATTTTCCTTCATAGACTGATATTCCTGGATGTATTTTCCTACAACATTAAACTTAAAAATAAAAAAAGGAGAGGATTTCCTATTATTTTGATAATAGTTTACTGTCCTAACCAAAATCAGGATTAAATTTCTATATAGTAAGAACTTAAGCAAGAAAACATTGAAAGAGTGGTATAAGAGATTGGAAATGATTTTCAAATAACACATAATATGGTTGAAAATGCCCCCAGGTAGGCTGCCAAAAGCTAGCATCCTGGCTCTGGCTTTACCATCCGTACCAAGTGGGCTGGCACTGAGTACATCGCTGGACAGCTCCCTCTAGTGCTGACATCCAGTGACCCGAGGCTCCTTTCTGAGATGCAAGGGACCACAGAGGAAGAGTGTGATGTACTTGTCAAAAGAAATAAAAATAACTGTTTTCTGAAAAATCTAGTTTGTAGCTATTCCACTAGATATGTTTAGAAATTTATTTCCATTTTCCTCTAGTTGTAGAACACTTAGGGTTTACTTTCTGAGATGACTGGAAATAATCTTGATTTCTAGTGCTAGAATTCAGGCGAAAATGAGAAATTGGGTAAGGGCCTCTTCTTTGGCAGTGAATATTTTGTTAGAAGATTAAAAATTTAAACTAAAATGTCCCTGTACTGGAAGAGAAACTGTTCAACTTTAGGTTTGACTTCGGGGTTTTTTTTCTTATAATGAAACTATGTCAGTTTTGGAGGACAACATTGCTATTTAAAATGCCATTCCATCATCCTCTTTAATTAAAGTAGCAATATATTATCAACCTGTTCCCATTACTAAATATTTAACCATTAGAATCTGAGCTGTATGATATACAGTTTAATGTTTTTCAAAAGTAGGCAACCTCCTCAGAGATTTGAAGAGGGAACTTAAAATTCAGTGCTTTAGGAGTGATAGTTCAGACACATATTAAGGAAAAAGAGCAAAAGAGAGAAAATATAACAGAGAGAAACAGAGCAAGGAGGGACCGACAAAAAGAGAGACAGATAAACAGAAAGCTGGGGATGATATTGGTGGGTGCAAGTGTCAGAAATTTGTGTTAGTGAAATGATGACTCCAAATAATCAAATATCCCTATTTTATGTCCTGGTAACATGTTGGGGGAGGTATGTTTTTCTTAACATGGAGCCCACAAACATTCATCCAGTGTCTGGGAGGTCAATGTATTTCCCCTATTCACTTCAACTTAATTTCCTATAGTTTCAGATCATTTTTATTTCTAATTATGATGCTATTTACACTATTGATATGACAGATGCATATGATGAGTGACAGATGCACAACAATATGGAAAAGAGAGGAGAGGTTCAAAAAATTAACTTACACAAATTTCAAACAAAAGGAAAAATTTTATAGATGCATGGATTAGAAAGCCAGTTAAGTGGTTAGAGATGGGGGTGGGAAAAAAAAAACACTGTGTATTATCACAATATGACTGGCAATTCCATACTCATCTAAAAAATTATAAAAAAACAAAAATAAGTTTTACCTAAAGAGACCAACCAGAAAACTGAAAAATCCAGAGCAGGCTCCTTTCTTGACACCTGAGGAGTTTTGTGCCTTCTCTTATCTTTGTTTATATCCACTTGCGTGCTTTATTTCACTCTCCTTCTTGACAACTTTTTCTGCAGTCTTATTTTACTTATGAATCAGTATGCATGATGTGACCTAATTCAGACCAGAAACTTATAAGTCTCCTCTATTTCTTCTCTGTGACTCACACAAGAGATATTCTGAAGAGCCCTCTTTATCATTTTTGAACTGGATGCCATTATATTCATATAATCTTTGCTATGATTGCTACTAATATTTATTGAGTACTAAGTACATACAATGTATTATTCTAAGTACTTTACATGTGTTAACTCACTTAATATGTATAATTCTAAGGGTTGGGCATTATGTTATTATTTTTATGTTGTAGGTGTGAAAACTGGAGCATTTTAAAGTAACTTAGCAAAGGTCTCAGCTCCCCTGTGGAGAGTCGAATTTGAATCCTAGAAGCAGACTCCAGAGCTCATGGACTTCCCCTCTACATTGTCCCACGCTATATGTAGGTCAGTTGTGCATCCCTAATTCATTTGAAATGGGTAGAGCTGCGTTATGCAGTTATTTGATCATTCAATGTAGGTAGTAGTCAGCGTTTCCTCAAATGTGGGTGCAAATGAGAGAAGCACTGATCAAATTAGAATCTCATGGTACATTTAAAGAAGTCACATTTTACAGCAAAATGGGCTGAATACTCAGAGACCTGGGAACAGCATCATCACCTTGATGGAATCAACCAAGGGATAGACCTTCTATGTGCCTTAGAGTTATTTGGACTGAAATATACAAATTGGAATAACAACTGAAGAGATTTATAATGGATCATGAAAAGTCAAATTATAATCAGAAGCATGCCTGAAGAACAAAGAGAATTAGTTGTCTGGATAAATTAAATTATTAGACTCCATCTGTTTAGCTTTGTGAATCAAGGTCCTTGTGGAAAAGTAGCTACCACATCAACTGAATAACAATTGTCAGGGTGCCTTCCCTCCCCCAGAATAGTTTCTCAATCACTGTTTCTCTTTGACATTTCTTTTTAGAATTCTAATTCTGTTGCTTCTTCTTCAAATTGCTCACACTCTGGCTTTAGGTGTATTTAATGGCCTAAATTATCAACAAGACTGGTAGCAACAAGTGTTGGAGAGGTTGTGGAGAAAAGGACATTCATGCTTGAGGTATTGTAAACTGGTGCAGCCACTATGGAAAAGAGTATGGAGGCCTTGCAAAAGGTTAAGAATAGTTACCATATGACTCAGCAACCCCTCTTTTGTGTATTCCCCCAAATTGAGAACATTTATTTGCAAATATATATGTATCCTATGTTCATTGCAACATTATTCATGGTCACCAAGACATAGAAACAACTGAATTGTTCTTTGACAGATGATTGGGTAAAGAAGATGTTGTACGTACATACAATGGGCTACATCTCATCTGTAAGAAAAGATGAAATACTGCCATTTGCAACAACATGGATGGATTTTGAAAATATGCCCTGTGAAGTACGTTAGATAGAAAAAGCCAAGTATCATATGATTTCACTCATATGTGAGATATAAAACTGAAAGCAACAAATGAACAAACAAGAAAAACAAACAGAAACTCAAAGACACATACAACACAATGGTGGTTATGAGAGGGAAGAAGGGGCAGGGCCAGTAAAAGGTAATGGGGATCAAATATATGAGGTTAGAAGAAGATTTGGCTTTTGTTGTTAGACACATAATGCAATATATAGTTGGTGTATCATAAAATTGTACCCTTGAAACCTATGAATATTATTAATGTCACCCCAATAACTTAAATAAAAAGAATAAAATCAGTTATACATTAACAAATTGATATCAGAATAGAAAATTCTAGTTTACAAAAAAATGAAATCTGTTTGCAGGGAATTTTACAGGAAAAAAAAAACCTGTTAAGGTCCCTGTCTTATTTACACAGGGCATAGAGATAATGACAATTTTAGGTACTGTTTAAGAACTATGTGAAGAAAAGTATGTTATAAAATTTTACTGCCTATGTTTTCCTCTAAGACTTTTATGGTGTCATGACTAATATTTAAGTCTTTTTATCCACCTTGAGTTTATTCTTGTGTATGGTGTAAGTTAATGGTCTAGTTTAATTTTTTTGCATGTAGCTGTCCATTTCTACCAACACCATTTATTTTTATTTTTATTTTTTATTTTTTAAAGATTTTATTTATTTTTCTTTAGAGGGGAAGGGAAGGAGAGAAGGAGAGAAATATCAATGTATGGTTGCTTCTCATGTGTCCCCTGCTGGGAACTGGCCTGCAACCCAGGCATGTGCCCTGACTGAGAATTGAACCGTGGTCATTTGGTTCGCAGGCTCGAGCTCAATCCACTGAGCTATGCCAGCCAGGGCCCAACACCATTTATTGAAAAGGCTATTTTTACTCCCTTGTATGCTCATGCCCCCTTTGGCAAATATTAATTGACCATAGAGACATGGGTTTATTTCTGGGCTCTGTATTGTGTTGTATTGATCTATGTGTCTGTTCTTTTGCCAGCACCACACTGTTTTGATTACAGTAGACTTGTAGTATAGTTTGATATCAGGTATTGTGATCCCGCCTACTTTGTTCTTATTTCTAAGGACTGCTGAGGTTACTCAGGGCCTTTTTTCTTCCATATAAATTTTTGAAGTATTTGTTCTAGACTGTGAAATATGCCATTGGTATTTTAATAGGAATTATGTTGAATCTATAGATTTCTTTGGGTTGCATGGACATTTTAATAATATTAATTTTTCCATTCTATGTACACAGTATATGCTTCCATTTATTTGTATCTTCCTTAATTTCTTTCTTCAGTGTTCTATAGTTTTCTGAGTAAAAGTCTTTCACATCCTTGGTTACATTTATTCCTAGGTACTTTCTTTTTCTTGTTGCTATAATAAATAGGATTCCCCCTCCCCAGTTTCTCCTGATATTTCATTATTGGTGTACAAACATGCCATCAGTTTCTGAATATTGACTTTGTATTCCACTATTTTACTAAGTTCACTTATGTCGAGTAGTTTTTTGTTCCAATGCTTTTGCCAATATATCTGCTAGGGAAAAGGAAATAGGGGAAAAAATAAGCAAATGGGATGACACCAAATGATAAAGCTTCTGCATAGCTAAAGAGACCATCCACAAAATGAAAAGGGAACCAACTGTATTAGGAGAACATATTTGCCTATGATATATTGTACAAGGGTTTGTTCTCTGAAATATATAAAAAAACTCATATGACTCAATGCCAAGGAGACAATTCAGTTAACAAATGGGCGAAATATCTGAACAGACACTTTTCGAAGGAGGACACACAGATGGCCTATAGACATATGAAAAGATGCTCGGCATCACTAACAATCAGAGAGATGCAAATTAAAACCACAATGAGATACCACTTCATGCCAGTCAGAATGGCCATCATTAACAAGTCAACAAAAAACAACTGTTGGCGAGGATGTAGAGAAAAGGGAACCCTAGGACACTGTTTGGTGGGAATGCAGAGTGGTGCAGCCACTGTGAAAAACAGTACAGAATTTCTTCAAAAAACTAAAAATGAGACTGCCTTTTGACCCAGTGATCCCATTGCTGAGAATATACCCTGAGTATCCCAAATCACCAATTCAAAAGAACTTATGCACCCCTGTCTTCATAGCAGTGCTATTTACAATAGCTAAGTGTTGGAAACAGTCTAAGTCCCCATCTGTAGATGAGTGTGTAAAAAGTACTATGGTACATTTACACAATGGAATATTATGAAGGAGAAAGAAAGAAATAACTCCTACCTTTGCAACAGCATGGATGGAGTTGGAGAATATTATGCTAATGAAATAAGACAGTCTTTGAAAGAAAAATACCATATGATCTCACCCATAAGAGGAATCTAATGAATAAAAGAAACTAATGAACAAAATAGAAAACCACAGGCATAGAAACATGGAACTAATGGACAGTGACCAGAAGAGTGGGGAGGGGAATAATGGTGGAAAGAAAGGGAAGGGACTAGCTAAACAGCATGTATGAATGACCCATGGACATGGACAACAGTGTGGGAATTGAGTGTGGGAATAGGGGTGGGATGGGTGGAGGAGGGCAAAGGGGAAAAATGGGGACAACTGTGATAGAATAGCAATAAAAAAGTCTTTAAAAAAACTATATGCATGATTAAGAAGGCAAAAAAACAAGAACTTATGCACCCCTGTGTTCACAGCAGCACTACTTACAATAGAAAAGTATGTTATAAAGTTAAAAGCTACCACGAAACTATAGAAAATACATACATATTTCTAAACTATGAGAGAATAAACATAAAAATCCAAGAAAGGAGAAAAAAGTAGTAAAATTACAATAGAAAGTATAAATTATTAGAAATAATTTAAAATATATTTACAATTAGAATAAATGTAAAAATCTTAAAAACTCAGATCTTAGAGAGAGACTCTTAGTGGTTGAAAGGGATGAATTTGATCTATCTCTGTGACTCTGGATAAATCTCAAGAACATATTGCTGGAAGAAAAATCAAAAGTAGTTATTTTACAATGTGATGCCATTATGCAACCAACACACACATAAAAGAATATTTTATGCAGTCTGTTCAGCTACAACTCATGTTCCCTGTCATACCTATTATCACATATATAGCTGGTGTCTGAGAAAATAATGCAGATGTTGCAGCAATTCATATGTGATTTTTTCTCAGTAAATTAATATTTTGTGCTATCATATGACAATGGCTGATTCAAAGTATACTAATACAGAACCCAGTAGCTAGAGAGAAATATAGTTCAGCATTTTATCTGATAAATTTCGCTACATGTGAAAATTTTTCTTGGCCTAATTCTCTTAGGCCTCATCTTCCTCATTTTTTTTGCCCAGTTATTGTTTATCTTTGAAGCACCATCTTCAGATACCTTCCTAAGCAAAGCTATATGTTATGTGTTTTCTGGATTTTCAAGTATCAAAATATGTCTATATTCTATCTTGGAGAAATGTTTACTGCTACTACATAGAAGAATATAACAGAGATAAGTGGAAACTCTCTTGGAGAGACTATTCTTGGATTTTATATCTATTCATTCTCTATGACTGCCTCCATCCCATTTGCTACAAAGCAGCATATGTCAACTACCAATTTAATAATGCCCAAGCTCCCTATGTTTTCTTCTAGGATTTTTATGGTTTTACATCTTACATTTAAGTCTTTTATATTTTTGAGTTTATTTTTGGATATGGTATAGGTTGGTGGTCTAGTTTCATGTTTTTGCATGTACTAGTCCAGTTTTCCCAACATTATTAATTGAAGAGATTATTTGTGCTCCATTGTATGCTTATGCCACCATTGTCAAATATCAACTGCTCATACATGTGTGAGTTTATTCCTGGGCTCGTTGTTCTGTTCCTTTGATCTCTATGCCTGTTTTTGTGCCAGTACCAGGCTGTTTTTATTATGGTAATATAGTTTGATATCAAGAGTTGCGATCCCTCCAACTTTATTTTTTTGTTTTTTGTATTTCTTAAGATTGTTGAGGCATTTTTGGTTCCATATAAGTTTTTGGAGTATTTGTTATAGTTCTGTGATGTATACTATTAGTATTTTAATAGGTATTACATTGAATGTATAGATTGCTTTGGATAGAATGGCCATTTTTATTATGTTAATTCTTCTAATCCACAAACAGTTTATGCTTCCACTTATTTGTATCTTCCTTTATTTCTTTCTTCAGTGGCCTATAGTTTTTTTGAGTACAGGTCTTTTACCTCCTTGACTAAATTTATTCCTAGGTGCCTTATTTATTTATTTACTTTTTGCAATAGTAAATGCAATTGTGTCCTTAGTATCTCTTTCTGATAGCTCATTGTTGGTGTATAAAAATGCCTTTGACTTCTGGGTATTAACCTGTACCTTGTTAAATTTATTTATTAGAACTAGCAGTTTTTTTGGTAGAGGCTTTAGGGTATTCTATGTTCAATATCATATCATCTGGGAATAGTGACAGCTTTACTTCCTCTTTTCCAATTTGGATGCCTTTAATTTCTTTTTCTTGTCTGATTGCTATGGCTAGGACTTCCACAACTATATTAAATAAGAGTGGTAAAAGAAGATATCTCTGTCCTGTTCCTGATATTAAGGGGAATGCTTTTAGTTTTTGTCCATTGAGAAGGATGTTGGCTGTAGGCTTTTTCATATATGGGCTTTATTATACTGAGGTATGATCCCCAATATTTTTGACACTATATCTCATAAGGCACTGAAAACAAAGTAGAGAATAAACAATGGGGACTAAATTAAAAAGCATTTTTAATTTGTATAAATTAAAATATAAAAGATTTTGTATAGCTGAAGAAACAATCTTCAAGATGAATAAGTAACCCACTGTAGAAGAGAACATTCTCACTAATGATACATTTGACAAGGTTTTAATCTCCAAATTTTACAAAGAGATAATATAACTCAACACCAGAAAGACAAACAACACAATCAAGAAATGGGCAAAATACCTAAATAGACACTTCCCCAAAGAGCATATACAGAGGGCCCATGGACATATGAAAAGATGCTCAACATCATGAGTCATTGGATAAATATAGTTGAAACCTCAATGTGATATTACCTTGTACATGTCAGAATTGCTACCATCATTAAGTCAACAGACAAGTGTTGACAAGGATGTGGAGAAAAGGGAACCCTGATACACTGTTTGGTGGGAATGCAGATTGGTATAGCCACTGTGGAAAGCAATATGGAGTATCCCTAAAAAATTAGAGATGGAACTCCCTTTTTACCCAGCAATGCTACTTCTGGAAATATACCCCAAAAATTATAAAACACCAATTAAAAAAAAATACATGCACCACTATGTTTATAGCAGTTTTACTTACAATAGCCAAGATTTGGAAATAGCCTAACTGTCCATCAGTGGATGAGAGGATGAAAAAGCTGTGGTATATTTTCACAATGGGACGTTGCACAGCAGTGAGAAAGAAGAAATTCTTACATTTTGCAAAAGTATGGATAAACCTGGAGAAAATTATGCTAAGTGAATTAAGCATGTCAGTGAAAGAAAAATACCACATGATCTCACTTATGTATGGAATCTGATGAACACAATAAGTTAATGAGTAAATGTGACAGAAGCTCAGATACATGTAATAGACTGGTAGCTGCCAGAAAGGAGGGAGGAGTAATAGGATGAAAGATGGTGAAGGGGTTAATCAAAGAGCATTTATGCACAACTCTGTGGATACAGACAACAATGTGTAGATTGGCCCGGGTTGAGGAGAGGTTAGGAATAGGTGAGGGAAGGGAAGGGGAGAAAAATGGGAACTATGGTAACAGCTCAAACCAAAAAGAAAAATAATAAAAATTTAAAAAAAAAGCCCAACTTGCCTTTTGTTGAATTGCAGAGTCAGGTCAGGATATAAACTGTATGTTCAGTTGATTGCAATGTAGTTTCACAAAGTGAACTTGGCTACATATAATTTTACCATTAATCAGTATCCATCCTAGACATTGTGTTTCGCTTCCATTAAAATTTCAGGTACTTCCTTTAGGAAATCAGCATTTTCTGGAAGACCTACTCTAGGTCCTTGTCTTTATCTAGACCAATATGCAGCTGCCTTTTAAACTCTAGTGCTATCATAGAAAGTAAAGAACCTTTCTTTTTGGATCCTGAGCTTACTCTTTGGCTTCAGGGTATTTTTCCTTGAGGTTACTTGAGTTAAACCTTAGCCACTAGCCTCTGTACCTGCCGCCTAATAACAATTTTCTTTCTGACATCAGCCCTCATGTACTCTAAACTTCTATCAAGCCCACTCCATTTACTCCTCATTAAGTTGTTCATAGAGTTACTTATTCCTAGACTAACATTAGGGTAGCTATTGAATTAATGAGGCTCACATATGCTGCAGACATAAACATCCCAGTGGTTCCAGTGGCTTATGACAACAGAGGTTTATTTCCTTCTCACGCTACATGTGCATCCTGGGTCAGTGGCAGCTCTGCTCTGAGGCTGTGCTGTGCACGTTGTCTTCAGCCCAGAGTCAAACTAGAATGGCTTTGATCTGATACATTGTTAACCTCATCTTTGAGGAAAAATAGAACATAATGGAGCCTTAAAATTGTTCTTAAAATTTATTTTTGAAAACTGATCATTTCACTTCTGTTCCCATTTAATTGCCTAAAGCAAGTCACAGGAAAAAACTTGATGCCAACATCTGGTAATGGATAATTAATTAGCCTAGAGGGAGCAAGCATCAAATATTTTGAATAAACTAATCCACTTCTGCTATTGGCAATTCTATAGCTGTGTTTCTGTTCACTTTCTCTTGAACCATGTAACTCATCTATTTCTTTCGTTCCTTCTCACCTGTCTTCTAAGTCCAATAAACCAAGAAGGTTCTCCCTCCTGACTGACCCTCTGAAATGTTGCCATATATGTGTCCTCTTCTCTATTTTTACTGCTCCAAACTAGTCAGGCCTTAATTGTCTCTGTCTTGGATATTTAGTCACATTTCCCAACTGGTCCCTCTGCCATCAGTCTGTGTCTTTTCATGTCTATGCTCTACACACTCACACACTGCTCATGCCAATCACCTGCTGAATGTCTCAGCCACTGTGGGATTATGGGTATCTTTCTGATGTGAGCCCTGATTTCTCTCTAGCCTCATTGTTCCTCACCCGATGATGCTTTGTAGTACTCTGTGAAATGCCATTACGCATTACCCTGCATAACTCATTCATGTGTATAACTTCTACTTTTTTTGTGAGACATCTCAAGAACTCTTGGAAAGCCATTCCTAAAGCTCCCAGGTTCTCTGAGGCCCTGTAGTATATTGTGCAGGCTGCTCCTGCTCCATTATACCTGTGACATTTATTTTTATATGCCTGTCTTCCTCCTTGGACTATAAATCCATTACAGCCAGGGGCTGATTTTTTTACTCAGCTTTATGTCCCTTAAAGGGCAGCAATTGTGTCTTTTTGAAGTCATTGCTCACATATTTGGGGGCTTGTAATAGAATCTTAGAGATGGAATGAATGGATGTCAGGGGTCATCCATCCTATCCTCTCACTAAGTGCCACTGGCCAGTTTTTTATTGAATAGATTGGGGTGTCTTTAGTTAATAAAACTATATAGATTTTAGGTAAATAATTCTAAAATGCATCATCTGTATATTGTATTATGTGTTTACCACCCAAATTGAGGTCTTCTTCCAGCATTACATATCCTTTGTTTATCTTCTCCTACTGCCCCCACCCGTCTTTCCTCTGGTATTCACCATACTGTTGTCTGTCTAGGAGTTTTTTCTTAATCGCAGAAGTTTGGGAGCTGTGTGAAAAAGCAATTGTGTCTTAATAATCTTTGTGCTTGTGCGCCAAACACAGTATCAATACATGCTATATGCCTAATAATTTTGCTTAATAAATAAATGGCTGTAAGTCAAAAACAAAATTCCCTTCTTCAAATACAAAAACTACAATAGTCTCTCTTATTTTCAGTTTCATTTTCCCTAGTTTCAGTTATCCACGGTCAACTTCAGTCTGAAATATTAAATAGAAAATTCTGGCTCCAGTTCAGTTAATTTTCTTTAAAGTTTTGTTTTGCACCTATGAACCGAACTGGATCCTGAATTTGTCCAGTTTTTCTACATGTTTGACTACAATTCTCCAAACTGATGTTTCATTTTCCCCCATCATTTGACTTGGAATTATTGAGATTTATAACATAATTTGCCTCCACCAGGGTACAAGCCCTACTCATACACTGGGAATACCATCCCTTACCTGCTCTAGACACCATCACAACTTACTTCTGTGTCTAGGCCTCATCATCCATCTGGCAGAGAATAAGCATCACTTGATTCTGAAGGCAAACTTTATCCCTCTTCAGCAGAAAGCAGCTACAGAAGAGATCCTATACCCCTTTCCCTTAAAGAATTCAGAGCCAAGAATCCTTGAGGAGTGTGGTAGGCAGTTAGAAATGAGCAGAGCAAGGACCACAGGTCAGGTAGAGAAGGTCACCAGGGCAGAAAGCCTCAGGTGCCTAGCAATGGGCAAAACTGGGAAAAGAAGTACTTGGCTCCCAGGGTGACCCTTCCTCACCTAGAATATCAATGGTCACATGGTTTTGACCCCCTGAACTTTCATATCGCTAGTCACACAGTTTAGACCTCTAACCTTTCTCTCCTAGCATGTTGCTAGTCGTGTACTAGACCCCCTCAGGAGAGAAATAAGGGCAGCTAGAGAATAGCCTCTTAGGACTCCTTGAATGCTACCCTCTTACACCTTAAGCTCCCAGGACAATGAGATTCTGACCCACAGACAATAATCTTAGGAACAAAGCTTCAAGGCTATTGACCACAGAGACAGGATTTTGGTCAAACTAGCAATAACATCTAGACTTCAGTTGTGTTTCAGCTCCAGGCAGAGGAAAGTGGCAAGGTCATGCAGGATGATGTTGTGGCTGACATCAGGACCAGATGCGACACATAATGACTTCTTGACTGCCTTGGCGTCACCCAGTTGGTGGAGACCACAACCCTGAAAGGGCACACTTGGAAAGCTGATGAATATTCTATTGGGATTCTCCCCTGAGACTCCCCCTAAGATCCATCTTTAGAGAGGGGATAACGATCTTCAGGATGGAAGAGGAAGCACATTCTCATTCTCTCTCTCTCTTCCCCACCCATCTCTCTCTCTCAAGCACAGCCACACCTTTCCTCCCTCTGCCTTTCCTCGAGATGCAAACCTTTGCTTTCTTTCCTCTAAGCTCCAAGGGCCCTTCTTTTGCTATGTAACTTGTTTCCTGAGTCCACACAGCCCAGATATCTCATTTCTTCCATGGCTCACTGTTTCTACCTCTGTAAATTTCTAAATAAACTTTTGCTTGTATTTGAGTAAAAATAGAAAATTCTTGAAATAAACAACTCATAAATTGTAAATTGCTCACCACTCTGAATATGTCACTGTATCTCATTATGTAGGCATCTTGTCATCTCGCATTATCACAAGAAGCGTATCTTATGGAACCATGAGATAGTTTGAGAGAGTGAAAGAGAGACCACAAAACTTTTATTACAGTATATCATTATACTTTTTCTGTTTTATTATAGTTGTTAATATATCACTATGCCTAATTTATGTTATGCTTTGTTATAAGTATGTATTTAAAGGAAAAACATAGTATATATAGGGTTTTGTACTATCTGTGGTTTCAGGCATCAACTGGGGGTCTTCGCTGTATCCCTCATGGGTAAGGGGGAATGATTATGTAATAATTTTGGAGGAAGAACTTATTTTATCTGTGAATTGATTCAGATATAGATAAAATAAACATGGTGGCTTCTATTGGTTTTGTTTGGAAAAGGAAAAAAACTGATATATGCATTAGCATCATTAGTTCTTTTTAATTCTTTCCCTTGAAAACAAACCTACAGATTTAAATATATTCAATATGGATTTGCTTATACAAGAAAGTCCCCCATGAATTCTGTTTACTAATGTTCTAAGCATTTCCCTTGGTGCTCAGGAATCCTTAGTATTAAAGTAAATAGGTAATTGCAGTTATGGATAAAATACCCTTAACATAGATCTAATCACAGGAACTAGTGGTGCAAAAATAGTTACAAAGTTGCAGATAATATCAAATCTATCCTTGGGATACAAATTGCACTTTATACTGCCTCTCCTATTCAGTGGCATGCAGCCAATGACAAGGGCAGATCTTCCAAAAATGCACTTTTCAAATTCTGAACAGTAAGCATTCTTATACAGATAGTACTGCTTTCTCTGGAGAAAGCATTCTCCTACTAGTTATGTTATAGGTATTTTATTATATGACATGCATAAAAATTAAGAACAATGACAGAAGTTTAAAAGTCCAGTTGGAAGTACATAAAGTCTTCTCCCCTAAATTTATATTTTAAAAGTATTAGTAATATACTAAAAGAGAAAAGAAACCTTAACTTACAGTACTTGTAGTAATATGGCTAGAAGGATAGATCAGATTCACACTTCATTTGATGGACCAAATTATTTTGAATTGTCAATTATTTGTCTTCTTAACTATATCAGTCTACCTTTAATCATGCTAAATTCTTCTATACAACTTCAAGTAGATTAGGTATACAGGGTTCACAGTCCATGGGATTATTTCATTTACTCAATAAAAGATTGTTGAGCTCCTACTGTGTGGTGTGTATTGTTATAAATTATAGTGATACAGAAATAAACAAAATCTCTACTCTTAGGGCTTATATTCTAGAGGAGGTAATCATGTGATAAATCAAGATAACATTTTTCAGATTGTGATACATGGCATGAAGAAAAATAAAAGGGTATGAAGATAGCAGTGATGGGCAGGCATCTCCGAAAGGCTGACACTCACACAGACACGGACTGAAGTGAGGGGGTGAACCAGGATGACGACCTGGAGTAGAGTGCTCAAGGCTGAGGGCACAGGGTGCAGCACGGCCCTGCAGCCGGTGCCCCCTTCCTGTGTTTCAGAGGCTGCTGCACAAAACGTTGGAAGGGGCTGAGTCTTCAGGATCTTGTAAAACCATGGAAAGAACTTGGAATCTTTACAAGTGAAATAAGCAAGCCATGGAAAGATTTTGAGAAAGAAACAGCTTCATAAAATTATAATTTTGGCATTTGTGTAAAGAATATACCATTGTGAGAAGTTTGTAATGGTTCATGTAGGCTAAGAAACAGAACTTTGTCAGCATCCTGGAAGCCTTTTCCAGGGCCACTGTCTACACTTTAAAGTTATGAAACTTTTTAAATTATTTATGTACTTATTTTTATTCTTTATTAAAATACAATTAGCATACAATATTAAAAAACAGGCATATAGAACAACAGAATGGAATAGAGAACCCAGAAATAAATTCATGCTTTTATGGTTAATTAATATTTAACAAAGGAGGTAAGAACATGAAATGGGGTAAAAACAGTATATTCAATAAATGGTGCTGGGAAAACTGGACAGATACATGCAAAAAAATGAAACTAGACCACCTCCTTACATCATACACAAGAATAAACTCAAAATGGAAGAAAGACTTAAATGCAAGTCTCAAAACCATAAAAATTCTGGAAGAAAACATAGGCAGTAATATCTTGGATATTTCTTATAGCAATGTTTTCTGTTTTTGTTTTGATATATCTCAATGGGCAAGAGAAACGAAAGGAAAAAAAAGATTATATCAATCAAACTAAAAAGCTTTTGCACAGCAAAGGAAACCATCAACAAAATAAAAGACAACCCTTTGAATGGGAGAACATATTTGGAAATATATCTGATAGGGGGTTAATATTCAAAATTTATAAAGAACTTATAAAACTCAAGTCAAGAAAACAAACAACCCAATTTTAAAAATGGGGAAAAGACCCGAATGACACTTCTGCAAAGAGGACATACAGATGGCTAACAGACATATGAAAAGCTTAAATTTTTTAAGAAACAAAATGGTTAATTTTGCTGATCTAATACATAAATGAGTATATTTTAAATAATTGGGTAAAATAGTAGCATATGAAATTGAACTAAATAACATTTCTATTGTGGTTGATGGTATTGACTCAAACTAGGAATTGGATAAAAGGACATGTCTTAGTTAAATAATTTCTAACTGTAAAGAACTATTTTCACTTGGGAGATCCTTACATGTATATAGTACACAGACAGTATGCAGAATATTGCTGCTAATGATAGAATGACAGTCTTTCCATCCTAATGTCCTCCAGCTCCCACTATGGCTTAAATATCTAATTCAGTTTCTCCTCACGAAGCTTATAAAGTGCAAATAAAGGTGTGTATTTGTTCTGAGTGAATAGTGGGCAATTTGAGTTTGGTATGCAGTTTATTGTGTTCCTTATAATGTCAGACATTATTCTATTTGATGTGCATAGCATTCTCAGATTGATACATTTAAAATTAATGAGGCATTTGTCTTCCCTGTGAAGAAACTAATAAGGAAATTTTATCCCAATGAATTATGTAGATGAAATTAAAACAAATCAGTTTTATTTTGAAATAGATATTTTCTGAATTCAAAGGCATCCTAAAACTTACTACTAATTTACTTTGATATTTTGGAAAAGATGATGAGTAATTTTAACTCCCAACTGAATAAAAATGCTTGGAAAAACTGGTGGTAGGGTTTCATCCACAGATGTTAAAGTTGACAAAATTTTTTTCCCAGTTTTGTCCAAAGGAATAATTAGTTGAATATATGGTATTTATTAAGTGTCTCATATGTGCCAGACTCTAGGTAGTTACTAGGACATCAGTAAGTACCTAGTGTGTTCTCAAGTTATAATTTACTGAAGGACAACTTTATATATACAGCTAAGAGATATTAGAGCCAGCAAGGTTTACAAGCTAGACTATATAACAACTTTGTGTGAATTAGAAAAAAGAACCTCACTCTTAAGATGCTTACGTTAAAACAAGCTCTCCCTCTAAGCAAAGGTAATCTTGTCACTGCATGGTTCAGAAAACTGGAGACATCTTTGGGTATAAAAAGGCACCCTCCTACCCTCCTCCACCTTTTTGCCTCCCTGGAGCATAGGGCTAGAACACAGGCTTAGCAAGTGGAATCAACTCACTGAATTTAAGTTGTCATTCTCTCCCCTTAGTACCTTTCGGCAGTGCACAAACTGCACAACTATTTCCATGATAGGCCCATAGTTAGTAGTTCTCACAGTGGAACCCTAAGCAGACAGTTGTGCCAGTTAGTATTTTGGGACATGTTCCCATGGGACTGGGTATTTGAATATCAAACATGAGAGCTAAGAGGTAATTTTTGACAACCACCAAAGAGATAGGCAGTTTCAGTAAGGAGGAAAAAGGTGGAAATGTGGCATTTTCACATTTTGTATAGTAGCAAGAAATTTGATAGGGCTGGAATAAAAAAGTCATAGTTGGAAGTGATATGAATTGTGCCTGGAAAGAAAGTCTGTTGCTTGATTATAAAGAATCTGAAATACCCACTAAGAAGTTTGGACTAAACAAAGAAAGTTTGAATTACCCTTGGACAGAAGTTAGGAAATGATATGAGGGATATTTGAATTAGCAGAGTGGTCCATTTAGAACCACTTACAAGTAGAATAAAGACAGTGCAGCTGATAATGGTTTTGACTTGCAATGTGGCGGACACAGCTTGTCTCTATTTTTTTGTGGCAACGATTGGAATATGTGATTGGAGAATAAATGACACCATTAAAAGTGAGAACCCATTGACACATTTCAATTTTTCGTAAGGATGTTTCTCTAAATACTCCTGTTTTAGTGTCACTGTCAAAGTAATAGGTAAAATAAATAAATAATTAAATAAAGAGGTTATCATGAATAATGGAAAATATATGAATACAAAACCAAGGTATTATTCATAAAAACCTATGAAACTTTAAGAGAATGTGAACCTTATAAGGGCTAGTCCCTCATTAACTAAAGTTTTTGCACATATTCACTGCTACATAATAGTTTTCATGCCAGCTTAGTATATCATAGACATTTTTGAAAGGAACATCATTTAATTATACTGGTGAAAGGTTGACTTTTTGTGCAATTATGGTAACTTCATAATCACAGAATGATTTTACTTTTCTTTAATGCTTTAATGTCAGTACCACAATATTGTACTTTTGATTATTTTTGTACAAATTTATCTTCTAAACTACACTGTAAATTCAACTTGTTAAAGTACATTTTTAAAATATATGTTAAAGAGGAATACATTGTGGGTTCAGAGTGAAGTGGAACTAACTCATGACCTTTAAAAATGATGTATTACTTGTGTATGTGATCCTGCTCAGTGGGGAAGTTAGCTTTTAATTTCATCAAGGAAAACACCTCCAAAAACACTAATGATAAATGATGTTCTTTAATATACTTATATTTCCCGAGATTCATTCATAATGTTGTCCTTTGTTGTCTTCTTTTCTGCCACATCCTCACCTTCCCATGTTGCATGACGGAGCCCGGACATGAGAAGGAATGAGCTCAGAGAGACAGCCTTCTAAGGAAAGGACGTGGCATGACAAAGGGGGAGAGGAGGGCAGATCTCTTTTTGGCAGTCAGTAGTGGCTCAATACTGTGCTTGCTGATTCCCAAGATCTGGACACCCAGAAGAGGAGGTAGAGGGAGAGAATCCCCATAGTAAATCCCTCTCCTACAGGGGAATTGCAAGGGGAAGAAAAGACCACATCCCCTGCAGAAACCCCTAGAATCCGTAGCAAAAATACCTCTACAGCTACCACAAAACCTGAGCTATCTGTACAAAGCATAGCCCCAAGACCTAGATATAAAAGCTTAGCTCAAAAAGAAAGAGATATCCAGTGGATAGTCCCCACTGTGCAGGAACAGTTTTTGTTTTTCGCTCTGAGTCTGACTAACATGAGAAATATACAAAAACACAGCTCAGAGTAAGTTAATAATATTTAATAAAAATAATGAGAGAAGTTCTGTAGAAATGCTGAGCTCGCCTCTGCCCACCAGTGCTTGTCCAGGATATTTCAATGACTAATAAATCTGAGTAAGAAACTTCCCCCAACTGTTTCAATCAAAAATGTCATAGATTAATTACAACAAGCAGAATTATTTGAAATACCCTCTACTCTTGTACCATATCCTCAGACAATTAATTACAGGGTACAAAAGATGTTGTCCGGAGTAGACTAACCATGTGGAAAAAGAACTTACTAATTCATGAAGAAAATATTGAATCATTGTTATAAGAAAGATTAACTCAGAATGTAGTCATTATTGAACCCTGCTTATATAATTAAATTGTTTATCACCCTTAAGGCCAATACGTTCTTTTCCATGATAATATTTATAGTTTTAGAAGGGTTGTTAGATTAATGAAATTTATATCCGGGTTTTGGGTTTTCCGCTCATAGGATCAACTGTAACCACAAATGTCGACCTTTGCCAAAAATAAAAGTATAAAACATTGCTTGCTGCACAATAAAGCGGAGCAGAATTTCACCGTCCTTTGAGTTGTGTCGTTATTCTGTCTCTCAGTGCCAACGCCTTACCCCCTCGCGACCTTCGGACCCCTGGACTCTGCCGCGGCCGGACCGCAGCACTTTTCCTCTGCTTCTGAGGTAAGTTCACTGTAAGGATAGGCTCTGGGATGATATTTTTCTCAATTACTTCTTGTGCCTCAGGCAGAACACTGAACATGTGGATCGGTAAAAAGAGGCTTTAATTAATTTTATCATAAAAAGCAATGCAAGAATTTTTAAAAATGCAATTGACCAATGTGGAAAAAATGAATGCTTTTCTAAATTGCACTTATCTGCAGGTATAATCACTGTTTGGATTTGAGTGTATTTATTTTTATGGATATATATGTGTATATATATGTGTGTATATATACACATATATGTGTGTATATATACACACATATATACACATATATGTGTGTGTGTGTGTGTGTGTGTGTGTGTATATATATATATATACACACACACACAGACAAACAGGAAATTCTGATTAGCTTTATGATTGTCACTGTTTCAGTATCTATTTCATACTACGGCCTATAATAGTTCTTGAGCTTTACAGGATTTTGTTTTGATTTTCAAGTTTAGAAATCATAGATACATAAAACCATAAATAATATTGCCCTATATTCTGCATACATTTCATTAAGGTTCATTATTATCTGAGGTTCCTTGTGTTTAAAAATTCAGAAATTATTTACTAAAAGCATACCTTTGCTCTGTAGGTGATGAAAGATTTAATTTAAAATAATCTGTTGAAAAATTAGCAGCTAGATTGGAGACAAGGAGGTATGTTAAGAGATATGTCTAAGGACAGGAAAAATACTCAGTAACAATTCAGCCAGGTCATAAGGGAACGGAAATAGGAAATATCACTCATTGCTGCTCAGTTTGCAACATTAGTTACTTTTTGCTGAAAGTAGGTTGAAGACCTAATAACAGTTCATATAGTCTCCATTTATCAGGACCCACGCTCTCTTCTAATCTCAAATTCAAACTGTCATCTGATAATGAATTTGGCTGGATTTATTAGTCATTATCCAATATAGAGGGCTTCAGCTAGCACTCTCCTGCCCCTCAGCCTCTTAGATCTCTGCACTTCCTCTGTGTGCTGTCCTCGGGATGGAATCTATCACTGATCCAAATCAAACATGTCAGCGGTGGTAAACCTCTGTAGCACAAACAATGGTAACTGCTGCAAAAAGAATTTCTCAAAACGTGTCTGTAAATATGGGAGGCATTTTGGGTATTTTTAGATAAGGATGCGCTGCAAAGGCTCTTGTTTGTGGGCTTGCATTAGAAAAATCTGTGGGCCCAGGCAGCGGGGTCTTTGGTAGATTGAATTATTGACCCCATATCTTGCTCCCTCCCATACCCATTTCTTTTGGTATTATTTTTTCTAAGTTGAAGAAAATGTTTTAATAGATAATGCTATCATATTAATATAATATTTATACCAATGAAGTTGTAAAATATAATTTTTATACGAGGAAGGGCCTACAAAATGGAAGTGCCTAGGACCCACAGGAGTCCACAGAACCAGCCTCTGGGCTCTGATGGTCATGCTTCACATGGAGCACAGGTGCTGGCTCGGACTCCTTTGGCCTTTTCTACCTGCTGGCCCCTGCTTAAGACCCATTCAGTGGCTTTAATGCTCCTGTTCATCTCGGCCTGTGCAGTCACTCAGATTTTGATGCCAAAGGCTGTGTGCTTTACCAGGAAAGCAAGCCCACATCTTTTTCTCAGGTCCTCAGAAGCCCTTAGCAGTCCTCTTAAGAGCTGGCATGTTGAAGCTAGCGGAGCTGTGATGACCTGTGTTGTGAGATAACTCCGAGCGGCTCGAGACCTGTGGTGAGGCAGAGATGTGCCCTGATGGTGCAGAGAGGCACTGTGATGACCCTTTAGTCTCATGGCAATACCAAGAGGTGCCGTGGTAATGCAAGAGGGGCGTGGTGGCACAAGAGGTGCATGATGAAATGGGAGACTTTGAAACGAACACATGGCTTGCTTTCCAGTTTCCCCCTGGGTCCTCCAGGTGATGGCGTTTGCTTTCTGCCAAGACCTATCAGGACTTGGGGCTCAAGGCTTTCCATGATCCAGTC